>JAGKTI010004947.1:18939-47622 GCA_018397915.1 Birgus latro
ACCAACACCATAATATGTAAAGCAGCCCCAAGCCATGAGTGAGGCTGGGTATTTAACAAACTTGGAAGTGTACTTAGGATCCAGGGGGTCACTGCCTGGTTTGCGGTACACTCGTGATGAAGGGGTACCAGTGACAGTAAATGTTGACTCATCACTCCAAAGCACAGTTTTCCATTGCTCCTCACTCCAGGCAAGATATTTCTTACAAAAATTTACTCTCTTTTTCTTCTGAAGTGCAGTTAGCAGTGGTTTTTTACGAGCACAAAAACTCCTGTAGCCCAGATCGTCATGCAACAGCTGCTGCACACTTCTGACAGACACATCTGCCAGCAACTGTGGGTTCTTTTCTTTTAAATCCCGTGCTGTTAGCCTTGGATCCTTGCTAACTTGCCTTGAGATCAGCTGACGGGTCCTGAAGGTTGTCTTACGAGGTCTCCCAGGCTTGGGAAGTGGAGTGGGAGGAATGGCCTCCCCACTGTCCTTGAACTGCTTCACCAGTCTCTGCACTGTCCTCAGTCTAACATCATCTGATTTGCAATAAATGGGAGTTTGTGGCCAGCTTTGTATAAAGTAATCACTTCCACACGTTTGTCCTTGCTTGTGGTTACTTTAGGCATGATGAGAATGTGGTAGGTAACCAAATGACTGTGTTATTTGAGTCAAAACATGCCCTCGTGGTGCATCACACACAGAGACAATCCTCCTCCTGTGGCTGCCCAAACATTACTGAGCCTGCTCCTGTGGTGCCAAATCTATCAAGCTGGGTTGCCAGCCCCTAATGAAAAAGCGTCAGCTCATTTCACATCACAGGGGAGGGTAGTATTGACCCTACTTCACTTAATGCGAAAAAGAATGACGTCGGCAAAAAAACGTAAATACTTTCCGCGCCTACTGTAGTATATTGTATTGTATAAGTATACTTTTTTTTTTTTCTTCTCCCCAGGGTGAGTTTGCTTATCCAGATCCTTCCAAATGGTCCAATGAAGAACTAGGCATCCCACCTGATGATGAAGACTAAACCAGTATACTTCTTCATTTATTTTCAGTCTCTTGAATGTTGGTAGGAGAGTAGATTCAACAGTCCACCTTGTACGAACAGTAATTCAGCCAACACTTATTTATTAGTAGAGTACAGGATGTGCAGGGTGCATGCTGAAGATGAACTAAAATTAGCTGTATTAGAGCCCAGTAATATGATTTACACATTATTCATGGTTAACCTGTTCTCATAAACCACAGGAAAAGTAACCTTAGTACCCTTGTATGCCTAGTATACTGTGCAGTTATCTTTTCACCTATGGTGGATTTTGATTCATGAACTGAAAAAAAGTTACATTTCATCACAGCTTATGTAAATATACGTTAACTTTTTCCAGCGTTGTGTTCCTAGCCTTTGAAATGTAATACAGTTAAAGGAAAGACTTGTCATTTAAGGTCTTTCATTTGATTTCATTGAATAAACAGGAAATTCTTTATTGTCGGTACAGTATGTATATTCTCAAAAATGTATTTTGTTAGTAGTGAAGGATAGTAGTGTAGTGTGGGCAATCTTTGGTTTAAAAGCTTAACCTTGCATTCTACTTTTCAGTGCAGTGGATGCTATACTGGTAGTTCCAAAGTACTGTATCATTATAATCATCATAACTTTTTTCATACTACAAAAGATTGGGTGGGTAGTGCAGCTATGATAATATTTCTGTATATATATTTGTGACTAATGCATGGTTTAGTGTTGTTAAACAGTAGGTGTTGCCTTAACCACTTAACCGCGGGCTGTCACTTTTATGACGCTCGGTGGCAATGGCTCGAGCCGTGGGCCGTCAGTTGGGTGCTTCTGTGTTGTTTTTAATTAGCCTGGGCTTTCAGGATATAAGTATATATAAAAAATTTGGGGGGAAGCCTGAGTGATATTTATATTCACCTAGACAAACCCTATTTAGTATGCATTGTCAATATTTCCAACGACTTATTTCATAGCATATACATTAGCAGCTGACTTTGAACCCTTTTATACCCAGATACGTGCTTAATTCAATTCAATGTCGTCTTTGAAGGTGTAATCATGTCGCCGTCGCACCCCTCCATTTCCGCCGCTTTGACGGCCATTTTAAATTGCTCTGTGACCTTTACCCCAGAAGAACATCGTGTGGGAAGTGGTAAATGACTGTAGATATATATAAGTGTAATAAAGTGATAGGAATGTAAAGTGTGAGTGTGTTTATGAATAAGAAATGACCAAATATGAGCTGCGAACTAGCGCGATTGGGAGGCTTTCGTTTTCAATTGCTTTCATGCTGTTTTTTTGTGGGAGTATGGATACTTGCAAATACGTAATTGAAGTGTTTGTATTGATAATATTAGACATTGGTATTCATATTACGGGTTGTGGGAAAGTTTAAATTGGAGACTTCGTTACCCAACTTCAGAATTCTCCACAAGTCCTGCGGTAGTCAACGAGTGCTAGAAAAACATCCCAGGAGAAAGCAGAAGGTATGTGCCATATGCATACATAATTATAATAGTCTAGGACAAATAACTGATTTTTGGCAAATATTTTAAGAAAATCAGTCGGAGCGCGAATTACCCCCGACGGGAAGTGCCAGGACCGCCTCCCACAACCCTGCGGTTAACAGGTTAAAGGGAAAAATACTAGACCTGGAAACAGGTACTCAGAAATAATTCACCAAGAGAAGTGGGAGCAAGTTGAACATGACCATAAGAGCATGAAACTGAAATGGATGATAAAACAACTAGGAAGAGAGTGAAGGGATCAGTACAAAATGGGTTTGCATGATTGTAAATTCTAAGTGGCAGTGAAGGAAGCTGGTGGATTACACCTGGGGGCAAAATTTGGAGTTTGTATGGTACTGTGCTAGAGGATGAAGATGAAGTAGCAGTTAATTGCAGCCCCTCATCTGGATGTGAACCTAGTGGACTGCAGGCTGAAACTGCCCTTTTCCTGCAGTCCTCCATTCTCTTCGCAGGAGATGGGGAGGGGGTTGAGAAATACAAAATATAAAAATATAAAAGGCAGCTCCACTGTCCAGTCGTACTGGTGCCACTGTATGAAGGTGTCCCTCTCCAGCACTGGGATGGAGAAAATTTAGCACTGGCAGTAATAGGTGGTGGTGACCATCATCCACTCACTTGATGTAGTGCTGCCTACTTCTTCCTTAGCCTTTATCATTCTTTTTCTGTGCCTGCCCTCCTCTCTTCCTATTTCTCCCATCTTTCCTGTCACTTCTTATTGCGTTTCTTTACAGGTGGCTTTACATTGAGTGACAAGCCAAATGGTTTCCTGTTAGCTTAGAAACCATTTACAACACTAGGTTGTAACCATATAACCAAACCATACGTGCTCCCTACGTGTCAGCAAGTGGGTTGGTGGAGGGTTAGTGCCCCTCCCTTTAAAACAAATAACTCAAAGTCAAATTAATATCCACCCCTTACGGGATTATGGCGTCTGGCAATAGATAGATAGTAGCAGGTAAGACATAGGCTATAGCAATGATGTAATATAGTAGTAAATTTTTTTTTGGCTCTATGCAGTATGTAAACATACTCCTTCCTCAGTCACTAAATGAAAGGGGGCCAGACTAACCAGGATTATTTATCTTGCATGACAATTTATAGTGTGTACTGTATGTACCAGCGTTTATTTTTAAGAGTTCTTGACTGGGTGTGTGAAGCAAGGAATGTGCTACTTTTGTCCATACACAAGCTTTGTGGTGTAAGGTGGTATGGCAGTACTGTTTTGTCCATACACAGGCTATGTGGTGTAAGGTGGTATGGTAGTACTGAATGCCTCTGTGCAGGAGCTCACACAGTGTACTGTATGTGAATGTGTTGAGAACCTGTCTTGAATTATTTAATGGCACATATGCCACTGCAGTATGGGGAGGAGAAATTTTGTGCTGTGCTGTCAGATAGAGTGCAGTTTAAAACATTTTACAACATGCTATTTTCTACCATGAAGTGCATTGTGTAGAGCACGGAATGAAGTCATCATCCCTTTATATAGTACCATGTAGCTGTGTATACCTTGATGCTGTATTATTGCTTAGTCATATGGTAGGCCTGCAAAAGAAAAAAATTGAGCATATGCCCCCCTCTGCAGCACCATGGTGCAGTTACTTGGTGCATGGATAGCAGTGGTGGTTGACCTGTATGATGATGATGATTTAGATTTGCCTCCCCATTGGGAGGACACGGTCAAAAACAAAAGCCCGTCAGAGAAAAGCTGTACAAAGATTTAGGGTTACAGGTTAACGTGGGGGAGGGTAGGTGGCCACAACCCCCAAAATCACAGAGGCAGGTGCCCGAGCAATAGTTTCTGCAGCCAAACGATAGTCGTCATCCCTGAGAAGCTGCTCACCAAGGCCACGCCGAAGACAATATGTTGCAGGACAGTCAAGAATATAATGTAAAAGAGGCGTTGCACTAATGCCGAAGCAGTGAGGGCACGGCTCCGGGTTTCCACCAGTCATCTGGTTATAGCATGGATATCCCAGACGCAACCGGCGAAGCTTGACAAGAAGGTGATTGGGTGTGCCGGTGGGTACATCAGCAGGTGTATAGGTTGTAGCAATGGCATACCAGGTGGCAGAGCGAGAGCCTTCGTATACCTGGAATTGATGATCTTCCCGGGAAAGACGGTGGACAGCGTCAGTTACTTGTCGCAAGATGCGAGATAAGCTAGGTCGTAACGGAAAGGTGACGATAGGGAGAGTGCAGGCGAGGTGAGCAGCAGCATCAGCATGCTCGTTGCCCATAATTCCAACATGTCCAGGAATCCAGTGTAGATAAATTTCACCTCCCCGGCTAGCGATGGTAGTTGCAACAGCCAGGATGGAGGTAAGTAGGAACCTGTTGTCTGAGAAATTGAGCTGCTGCAGGCCATGTATAGAAGAGAGGGAGTCTGTATGTATAATGATGCGCCGATGGAAGTGGCGATTGGCATGGCGAAGAGCACCAAGGATAGCAACAAGCTCAGTTTGGTAGGCTGAAGTGCCAGAGGTGACACGCCAGGACTCAACCCACTCGTCACAAATAAAAGCAGCGCCTGCAGTCCCATCAGCACCCACAGACCCATCTATAATAGACGGCAGCATCAGGAGTGTAGAGAGCCGCCATATGACGCAATCCATCCTGTTGAAGAAGAGCAGGAAGAGAGGCCCTTGGGTTTGCCACAGTAGGCTCAACACACCTAATCACAGGAGGAAGCCAGGGTGGTGCTGGAGCATAGGCAGGGTCAGGCAAATCAGGACCACCCCTGACGGCATCAGCGGCATCAAGTCTGCGAACTGCGTTGGCGGCAAGGAGAATCCAATCACCTCCAGGGCGTGGATTTGGGGGCTGATCAAGTGTTCGCCGGAGGAGAACAGAGACAGGAAGGTGGGGCCGGTGCCTGCATAGCTTAGCAGCGACAGCTGCTGTTTGTGCCCAAATGCGATGTTGCAGAGATGGGAAGCCGCTCTCAGCCCGAAGATTAACAAGACGCATCCATGGTGGTGCCCCAAGCATCACACGTAGGGCAGTATTTTGTACCACTTCCGGGGAACGATGAAGCGACTCTGAGATCCCGATGAGACATACAGCCCCATAATCCACAAGGGATCGGATGGCGTGGGTGTAAAAGGTACGCAGGACGCTGTACAAGGCACCCATATTGCGGCTAGAGAGGGCTTTGAGGGCAGAGATGCGAGTAGCCGCCCGTTCCCGTACATACCTCACTTGGCTGGCAGACTTTAGATGGCTGTCGAACCAGACGCCTAGGTACTGGTGACATCGTACAAAGGCAAGGCGTTGACCCCCAAGGAGGAGGGGACGGTCTGGGTGGCGAAGACCGAAAGGTAGGCATTTGGTCTTGTTAAAGTTGATTTTTAGACCAAGTTCGCAACATTTGTCATGAAGGCGGGCGAGTGCAGTTGGTGCCTGGGTATAGCAGTTTCGCCCGGAGAAGACCAATGCTAAGTCATCTGCATAGGACAGAGAGAAATCCCATGACCATAGTCAACAGTGAGCAGTTCCTCTATCAACACATTAAATAAAAGAGGACTGAGAACACTTCCCTGGGGTGTGCCATTGACGTGTGGATAAGGGGGGGGGATATTTTGCCCTGGAATCTCACACAAGCAGCTCGGTCGAGGAAGAAGTCCCTCACCCATGAGAGGAGGCGACCACCCATGCCCTTGGCTGCGAGGGCTGCCAGTACTGCATCCGGGTTGGCAAGTTTAAACGCCTTCTCGAGATCAAGGAAGACAGCCATGCCACGACCACTCCTCAGTTCGTCAAGAAAGGAGACCAAACAGTGCTGAGCACTCCTGCCAGGGAGGTAAGCGAAGAGCCGTGGATGGAGCGGTCCCAACCTCCAGGCAAGACGAGAGAGGATTAGCCTCTCAGCAGTCTTGGCAATACAGCTGAGGAGAGATATCGGCCTCATGGAGTCCGGGTTGCGTGGCTTAGGGATGGGGTGAATAATGGCTGTCTTCCACGATCCCGGGAGACGCCCTTCAAGCCACGAGTGATTAAACAGATCCAGGATACGAGCCTTCCCTCCTTGGCTGGTGCGAGCCAAGAGGGAGTAGACAAGGCCATCAGGGCCTGGAGCCGTATCCTTTCTGCCGTTTAACACTCGATCCAGCTCCCCAACAGTGAATAGGTGGCCTGCAACGTCAGGTCGAGAGCAAGCAGCCTCAACCAAGGCCCTACGGGGGCCTGCAAGACGAGCTTGCAGATCACCGATAGACTGTGGGAGGCTAGCGGGGGCAGTACGGGCAGCAAAATGAGCAGCAAGACGAAGTGCCTCGCCAGCAGGGGCAGGATGTGAAGGTGTTCTTGCCGGTCGGGGGGAGTAAACGGACTTAATCCGCGCCCACATCTCACCAAGTGTGGAGTGGGAATCTAGTGACCTGCACCACCTCATCCAAGCCTCGTCCCGAATGCGCCACTTTTCCTGCGAGACGTGTCGCTCCACTGCAGCCAAGTATTTCCTGGTCAGAGAAGAAGGCCGCCGACGGTCTTGCGGGCCGAGTTCAGCCGATGGTTAAGCTCTTGGACCCGCTCGTTGTAGAACCTTTGGTCCTTGATGAAAACTGTGGGGCGCTTAGTGAGGGGAATACTGCCTGCAGCGGCGCGACGTAAGGCATAGGCAACCTGCTCAGCATGGTCCTCAAGGGAATGCGGGGGAACAACAGTTTCCATAGCGACCTCCACAGCCCGCGCATACTCTGGCCAGAGTGCACGCCGTAAGTCCCAGCGGCGGAGGAGGTGGAAGAGGAGCCGCCTGCAATTCCATCACCACAGCGAAGTGATCACTGGTGAGGAATGATGCAGGGACCACGTCGACACACTAGCAAGAGATGCAGAGGCAATGGAAAGGTCGAGCCTGCTGCCTTTGACATGCGTGGGCTCGGACAAGTTGTTTAGTAAGGAGATCCCCGTAGTTTCCTCGAGGGCCATGGCAACATGTCGTCCTGCCTCATTCGCCGGAAGGGGTGAGGAGAGGATGGAGTGGTGAGCATTAAAGTCTCCCCCAGTGACTGTGGGTACAGCAGCAGCGTGATTTAGAAGCTCTCCAACGTCTAGGGTCCCACCGTGACTTTTATAGATATTATATATAGTTAAGGAAGTCGTGGCAAGCTGCAGGGTTACAGCTTGAACTTCAGCACCCTCTCCGCAGTGAATAGGAGGGATGTATTCTGTGCAGGGGATGTAGTCCTTCACAAGGATGGCACAACCCTGTGTAGTGTTCCAGACCCTAGGTAGAAAGAATCCGTTGTAGCCTCGGAGTTTAAGATGGGAGCCGTGAGGAAGGAGCGTCTCTTGCAAAAGGAATACATGGATATTCTCCATGTCAGCCACTTCCTGGAGGTGAGGGAGCTTACTCCACGCCCCCAAACAGTTCCACTGCAATACAAGGAGGTAGGCAGGAGTGGTTAGAGTGGGGAAAGGTGAGCAGTCCCGTGCAGGAGACCTGGAGCATCACACTCTGCCTCCACCATTGCCGAAGCTAGGGGAAGCCTTGGTGAGGTGTGAACTGGGCCTTGAGGGTGTGCAGGCTGGCACCGGGGGGCAGGAGCTCTGCATTTTTCCTGTCACTTCTGTGGCTGGGGCAAGTGCCGGTGGAGGTGTGACCAGGCCTGGAGAGAAAATTGTCTGCCGCTGACGATGAGTAGCCCTTCGCTCTGCCTTTACCACTGCTGAGGCTGGGGCTGGCCCTGGGGAGGTGGTGACCTGGGCTCGGCAGCGACGCTGAGGAAGTGGAGCAGAAGGCTCCTTGGCCCTTGCTGGCACCTTGGCCCTGGCTGGCTCCTTGGCCCTGGCTGGCACCTTGGCCCTGGCTGGCACCTTGACCTTTACTACCTTGACTGGATATACGGGATGAGGAGCAGAGGGAGAGGGGGGAGGCCGCTTTTTCGCTTCCACCATCTCTGTTAAAGTCTTGTCTACCGTATCCAGAAGGGGCGTTGAGTTGATTTGTTTGCCATGGAGCTCCCCCAGTAGCTGAGCCGAGCACAGGGCTATCTCCCTTCCAAAAGCCCGCAGTTCGTCCTCGGTGAAGAGAACCTGAGGAGAGCCTGCTGTGGAGGGCGAAGGTGGAACAGGTATGTTGGTCGGTGGCGGGGTCACGGCTGGTGCAGGATGCTGGACCTCCACTGTCACTGACTGATGAGTGAGGGCCAATGGGAGAGGCGGAAAAGCACTCTCGTCTAGAGCCGGAGGGGGAGGAGCTGCTGCACTGCGCTGCTGACCCCAGACAAAGGTCTCTGGTGGTGCAGGCGTAGTGCTGGTTGCTTGCTGCTGCTGAACCCAGGCCACCTATCGTTCTCGACCCCGCAGGACGTGTGCGGCTCTCATTGGGCAGCTTGGGTGCCAAGCATGGTGCGGGCCGGCGCAGTTGGGACAATGGGATATGATTATTTCCTTGGCCTTGAACTTGGTCAGGCAGTGGTCTGTCTCGTGTGGTCCGCTGCACATTCCGCAAACTACAGGCCTGCGGCATGTGGCTCGGTGGTGTCCATACCGCTGACACCGGTAGCAGCGGAGTGGTTCGGGAGTGTAGGGACGGAGGAAGTAGGTGCCCCAGTTCCCTAAGTCGATGGAAGGCAGCAGAGGACCCCGGAGGGTGACAAGGACCTGGCGTGTCTCCTCCCTGGTGTGCTGCCTCTGGCAATGGGTAGCCTCTTCTACCTGAGGGTGGCACAAAAGAAGGTCGACTGGCATCCTCAGGGGATACCCCATGACGATTGTCCTGGTCGACCGTAGCCCTGGACTGAGCTCGACAAGTTTGATGGGGGAGGCCTCGTCCACTGCCGCCGTTCGTAGGAGATCGTATGATGCTTCGTCCTTGGGTACTAACACCGAGCTCCCATCTTTCCCAATGACATTGGAAGTCCTGAGTCCTGGGAGGTGATGTTCGAGGGCTGCTACAGCATCGTAACTGGTCACGTGGCCTTCCTGCAGAGGCATGCGAAAGGCTGGAAATTGTGAGCGGGTAGGAGGGGGCACAGCCACTGTCACTGAGGGGCGAGCAGCCAGAGGAGTCCTGTGAGGAGTCCCTGAGCGTCGTGCCGGGGTGGGACCGTTTCCCTGTCTGCGATCCCGGGACCTCTTAGTGGCAACTAGCGTGAAGCCCTCAGCATCAACACGGTCAGGAGCAGCAGCGGAAGAGGCTACAGGAGTGTCAGGGGCATCGCTTTCCACAGCCATCCGTTCATGGATGCGAGCAGCCTTGGTAGGCCGTGGTGTAGTAGAAGGATCGCAAACGTCAGGCCGAGACCGAATGGCGGAAGCATCGGCAGAGAGGGGCGTGCATCCTTGGTAACTGAGGAGTGGGAGCTAGAGGTGGAAGAGCGACGCTCCCTCTTACTCCCCATAGTGCAGGCAGGCCTAGAAGAACCTTGCCTCTGAGGCACAGGTTGCGGGATGTTGAAGGGTCTCGAAGGAGGCACATCCTGAGGAGACTCCATCACAAAAACTCCCCGACAACTAGCAGACTACACACACACACACTCACAGACACACACCAGCAAGACACAGTCACGCAAAAAAAAAAAAAAACGGCCAGTTCCCTACAGTAACGGACGCCTAAACTCCCCACCCTCTAAAGGGTGACGCAGGAGACCTGTTACTGCCCCGTGAGGGACTTCCCTAGTCTAACAGAGCCGCCCTCACTTCCTCCTTTAACCAGGCCCTAATGGCCCCCCTCATGGAAGTGCCCTAACAGCACCCCTTCAGGGTTCGGCGTCGTACTACAGTGAGGGACACTAACGGCGGGCCGGAAAAAACACACACACACACACACTCACAATCACAGAGAGCAAGACAGCAGTCTACTCTTCTGAGACAGAGTCCCTGAAAAAATAGGAAAACTCAGAAAAATTCTCCTCAGTGTCTGAGACTAAGTCCCACAACTGCCCAAAACGGACTAAACTTCCAAAAAATCTTCCTCTATAACTGAGACAAGTCCAGCGTGAGAGAGAGACGGGCCAGAGGTCTGCACAACACACTGGCTGGACATGGAGTGGTTGACCTGTAGTATAGGAACCAGACAACGAAGGATAAGTACAGTACAGTACAGCAGTTACGATGAAGCAGTTTGAGCAACAGGAGTGCATGACATTGGAGGAGAAAAGTTAAGGTCTAGTAGTAAGCGGGCAATCAACACAGCTCAATACAACGTGGCATGGGATACAAGAGTTCTATCACTATCAAAAAGTTGCCAACACCTTCCAGCCAGCTGTGGCAGTGTAAACTACTGTTGGTATGTGGGATAGATATCATCAGTATGAAGTACAGGAAGGAAAAATATAGAGTATGATATTCTCTGATGTTTAGAGAGGAATAATGTGTGATTGTGAAGAATGCAGACAGGGGATTGATGGATAATGCCTTTGATAGTATAGGTGAGAAACTGGTATAAGTTTAGTTGGGTTGGGTGTGTACCCCAGATGCAATGATAAAAGTTCTAATACCGTACTGTTTTCCAGGTAAAAAGAAGCATTTCATTGCATTAGTGGATCTCAGCCGTGGAGTATGTTGAGAACGGCGCATATAAAAAAGTTGACAATTTTACACTAGTATGCAATTATGATGCGAAATTAATAACCACTGACAGCACAATGTGTTGTAATATTGGGTTCCTTTAGGGTTTAAAACCGTGAATTTAATATTCGACTATGCTTTGTTTTTCAGCAGTTGCTGTATGGACCAGTAGTTAATTTTAACGAGCTAGACATATATATATATACTTTTTAAATATAGTTACTAAGAACATGGTTTAATTACGTCACGGTTGAAGCTTTAAATTTCAAGGGAACGATAGGCGACTCATCTTTCAAGAAATCCGACAGCGATCCCTAGCCTTCATCCGTACGGTCTACGTTACCGTACATTTGGGAGTACACTCGGCGTGAGTAGGTTAGGTTAGTGGTATCACACAACTTTGTAGGGGAGGATTAGGTTCAACTATTGTATATTTAAGATGGAAGATACATATATAGCGTTAGTAACATATACCACACGTAGAAGCGCTTGTATATGTTCACTGTTCAGGTACAGTAATGCATAGTACCATACCACCCTCTCCAGATTTGGTCAATACTGTATTTTTCCAAGATATTGTTTCACTGGTATGTTGTTTGATCGTATTCAGGCCTAGGACCATCAAATCTGATTTCATTAATGTGTGTGATGGTCATTCACAAATAGTTAGTGACCAGACTGTGGTTAGGTGATTATTGTTTTCAAGGCAAATATTTACAGAAGCCACAGGTGGAATTCAAGTAATTTGAAGTGTTTTCTGCTTACATCTTACCATTTACTGACTCTGCTTTTATGACATCTGTTGCAGATTAACTCCATCCCCTTGAGGTCATTAATCCTCCCTTGGGGGTTCATTAATAATACCAGGGGTCATTTGTGACAAGTGTCATGAAAAAAGGGCATTAGCGGATGATGAGTGACAAACCTGTTGGTTTCCTGTAAGCCAGGAAATAGTTTACAACACCAGATGGTAACCATGTAACCAACCCATACATGTTCCCTACATGTCAAGAATCGGATTAGCAGAGGGTTAATGCCCCTCCCTGTAAAACAACTACAGTAGCTCAAATGGCTGCCCCTTATGGGATTATGGCATCTGGCTGTAGATAGATAGATGATTGGCTGTGCATTGTGCATTGTCCACCCACAAGTACAGTACATGCACTTTCTCTACACATTCATGTCACCTGCACAAACAAACTACCAGATGACACACATCTTAATCAGTGCTATTTGTGTCCAAGGAAATTCAGTATGTTTTAAGTTTTTAATAATTCAGTACAAGAATAAATAATTTTGTGGGTGCTGATAGAAGAGAAACTGTTTAGAATTACAGAAAGTGTGAAATACTGTACAGGTATGTTATTTTCAGTTACTGTTGGTTGGGTGTAATTCTGAAAATACCAGTTTGATTTATAGCTATGAATAATAGATAAATAAATTTGTTGCAGAGAGCAGTTGTTGTGAATCACTGCAAACATGGCACCACACGGAGGAAAAGGTGAGTGAGAAAAGGACAGTACCTAGTATTGTAGAATAAGGAATTATAACCTCATTGCCTACCATATCTACCTGTTTGGTGATTTTTGCTGCAGCCTGATTAGGTATTTTTCTTAGATGATTAACCCCTTCAGTACCAGGACATTATTTGTATTTTTTCTTGGTATGGCTAGACCATTTACTCAGTTTAGGATGGGTAGAAAAAGGGTGGAATGGGTGGCAAGGAGTGGACTAGATGGGTCAGCATGGTGGTTGGTGGTGGGGCAGGACCAGGTTAATACAGATAAGTTTGCCAGTATGGTTGGTCCAAGCAGAATACCATCAGTATGGTAATAGTAACAAGAAGTAAGAATGCACCTTGCTTATATACCTTCTGTCTCGTGACAGAGGTAAAATTCACACACTCATCATTCTACATTTCTTTCCTGTAGGCATGGTGCGACTGACAACATTTCTCCGGTCACATGCCAATGTCTGCCGAGCTGACACAGATGACTCTTACAACATCGGACAGATTCTGATGCGAAAGAGAGAGGAGAGACGAAGGAGGATGCTGTGAGTACTGTCTTACAGAAACTTAATATCTGAGTTTTATACTGCCATTGCATGGTGAAGATGTAGCATTGTTTAGTTACAGTACCCCCCTCCCCCCCATTTGTCTAATGTGAAGATTCAGTCACTGTAAATTACTCCTTTATATAATGCTGACATACCCATAACATATATTTTCTGAATGTCAGTGAGAGAGGTGTGACATGGGAAGGCATCAAGGGCCATGTGGAGCAGCTGGGTAAGCAGTATGGTGTGAGCCTTGACTGCTACCTGCGCGATGTGTGGGAAGTGGCACGACAGGTGAGTGAGTCCTTCAGGTTTTGTTATGGAAAATCATTAACAGTATCAGACTTTGTTAATAAGAGCAGTGGGTTATTGAGGAAAGTGCACGGAGTGTGGATAGTGTATAAGGTAAGAAAAACTGCTGTAAGGTTATTGCTGGAACTTTCATATGCAATTTTTCTGTATTTGACTGTGGACTTAACGGAAAAAATAAGAGTATTAACCCGCCCAGTCCCGACCAGTTTTTACCCAGCTTACCCCCAGGTCCCGACTGATTTTTTTTTTTTTTTTCCCAAACCTCCGCTTTGCTTATGGTGAGAAACATTGAAAATTCATAGAGAAATCACCCTCCTGAGGTTAAAAAAGTTGATACAGGTGTCATTTAGCCTTACGTTTCCCTCTTTTTCAAGGTACCTGGCTAAAGAAAATGAACTATGGAAGGGTTAACTAATTCAAGCCACTTTAAATTACATATTTATTTATTTATTTGGTACGAATTTATGTGTAGTACAAGTCTATATTGGTTTTCACACCATAGTTTAGATGATAAAAGTATTGTTCACTCACCCAAAACCCCAGTACAGTAAACCCTTCACAAGTTGAACTATATGGGGCTGTACCCTAGTTTGAATTACCGAATTTTCTGTCTTACCGAATTTTCACCCCCCCAAAATTGCCAAGACAATACCTATTACTTGTCCTTTCAACATTAAATTAAAGAAGCATATAGCCTATAAATAAATAAGTTATGACAAAAAACAATTTAGTGCATGTAATATACCTTTAACCCCTTCAGTGCTGGGTGTATTTTCATTTTGTTCTTGCTGCCACCAGACAATTTTAGTCAGTGTAGGTTGGATCTGTGGAAGTGCATGGGGTTGGTACAGCCTTCGTTAGCCCCTTCAGTACATGAGTCCAGTCCTGAGTGCCATAAAATCGTCTGGAGGAAGTGTAAATAAAGTAGAAATAGACGTCACAGTACTGAAGTGGTTAATTGGTAGAAAATCATTCACAGAGGCAGTACAGACCGTCGGCAGCGTGTGCTGGAAATGGATTTTCACCCCCCAAAATTGCAAAAACAGTACTTATTACTTGCCATTTTAACACTAAAGTAAAGAAGCATATACAGTTTATAAAAGACAAAAAAGAAAGAATTCAGTTCACATAATTTGCCTTTCGTTAGAGGGAGTAGATTCGTCGGCAGTTTGTTTTGTTTTGGAGACGGAGGTGGTTGAGTTCACACTTTAACGTAAATTCTAAACAGTACCCAGTATTTATTTCACTCTACATTAAGAACTAAACTTAAATGTAATCACTGTAATAGACTGCAATGTAATACTTGCAGTAATAATAGTACTGAACTTTAATCATGATCACTTAACACTCACACATGCACATTTTTTTTTTTTTAGCTTCATTCCTTTACGACTAGAGGTGCCAGTATCACTTCTTTTAAGCTTTGAACCTTCCATGGCAAGGCAGAAGGCAAAAAGAGAGCTCTGCTCAGCAATAGATGACAGTAAGAATGGCGCAACTACCGTCTCCAAAAGCAAGCAGTAGACTGGCGCCACGTGTCCGCCTGGCGCCATTTGTTCCCCTGCCTCTGCATTTCGGCCTGCTTACATACATGGTTTCGGCCTGAGTTTGTCTAACTGAAGATTCCGTCTTCTAAAAATTCGACTTGTGAAGGGTTTACTTATGGCACCTTCCTTTAGGACATTACCACATCATCACTTCTGTTTGTTTCTACCTCTAGCTTCTTTGTTTCTTTGTTCTCCACCTCAGGAATCACTTTCACCGTCAATATCGTCATTGGAGAGACCGTGGGGCAACATACCTTTACTGGCCAGGTTACTGCTAACAAGTGAATTGCCCAGTGTGGGGAGGAGGGGGGGTTAGGTGGGTCCAGGCAGTATCCCCGCTTGACAGCAGGTAGAGGAAGGTCTCCCACATATGCCTACCAAAAATCACCCGCAAATGTTGAAAAATGTGCACACAATGGACCTTGCAATTGAGTGACGTACGATGCACATCGGTGGGTCTGTCCGCAGAAAAAAGTAACGACATACTTTGTACTGAGTACTGACAGTATAGTTAGTCTCTCTGAAAGTTTTATTGCTTAAAGTTGTTCCATTGGTATGCTGATGAATTGACACCATTTCTTGAAAGATGTTTGTGATTCATCATAAAGTTTTGAAACCAGAAGAGCATCTCAGAGTTATTTAAATTAAGTTGCATTTTGCATTCTTGATATAGTACCAGTACTGGAAGATGCAAAAAATTGGGTATCTAATACACATTTTATAAACAGGTAGCCCCAGAACTTGACACAAGAGAGGAAGCAGCCACACTGCTGTTCACCAGCTCTCATTGCTCCCCTGTCCTTACTGTGCAGCAGAAGATGAAGCTGCGTCAGGCCTTTGGGGATGTCAAACAGCTGCTCCTTGACCGTGCCCATAAGGTTAGTGTTTGGCTGGTGGATAGAATATGTATTATTTTCACTGTAGAGGACTGAGTATTACAGTACAGTAAGACCTCACTATAACGGACTAATTGGGGCCCAAGCCAGTCCGAAAAATGCGAAATTCCGATAAAAGCGACATCTGGACTTACCCCTCCTAAGCCGGACTTTTTCCGATATATCAGACATTAGTCCAGATTGCATCAGTGGTTTTCACCACCATTGCAGTATTGTACTGTGTTATACCTTCACTACATTAATCAAATGGTATAATAATACTGTACTATGCACTGAAAAACATGTCTTTTACTTGTCTTATTGTGGTGAACATAGCTGAAGTGGTCAGGCAGTCCGGACTGCTTTCTGGCTTTATCGGACTTTTTCCGATATACTGTATAGGAGTTTAGTCCGGTAGCTCCTCGAGTCCGATAAAAGCAAATTCCGGTCTATTGAAGTCCGTTTTATCGAGGTTTTACTGTATTTTATTACTAAAGGAAGTCGGAAGTGGCTACACTAAATTCTCATTAAATCTGATGGTGCTGGGGACATGGCCCAGGCTGAGACTCCAACTATCTCACATGTCATATTTCTTCATCCCAACAATTACCAACAACTGTTCGGAAATAAGTAGTCTAGTTGGTTTTGGGACTTGGTTTGGATTCCAGTCCATAGAAAACAATACCGTATCTGTACTATGGACGACCTTAAAATGGGGATATTTTTAAGAGGAAGTTTGGCATCATTTGACAGAAAGATTAATTGTCTTCTTTTGCTACCGTTCCTAATTTTCTGTCAAAAGTGCTTCATTATTTTATACTCTTTGCAGGCTGTTCGCAACATTGCAGACCTAGTGGGACAAGAGGAGCTGGAGGAGTTAATGACAAATCTGGAAAAAGCAGAAGATGAGGAACCCATGTTTGATGCAAATGTAGAGGTAGGGTGGTGACAGATTCAATTTTATAATATTATTTGTTAGGCATATTAGGAACAGTTTCAACTGGAGTGTTGGGTGCTTTGAAGCTCATTTCTCTTGTGATTGTTCATGTCATGGGTAAGATTGAAGTGTTAGAAGTACATTTTGGTGGTAGACACTGAAGTTGAGGATGAGATGCTACTGCTGATATTGAAAGAAGATGCTGCTGTCCTGTTTCTTAGTGAAATGAATGACAGATTTAGCCACCAGATGGGACATACTGTAAACACCTACTGTTATGTCCACCATGGCTTGATTTTTGGACAGTGACCCATGGCATAGACAAATTGAACAGCGACTGCATTACCACTGAGCCATTGTAGCTTCTCTTCTTGGACGTACTCTTTCTTAATAACTAGCTTCCGTTTGTAGATCTTTCTTACTGTCACCTGGCAAAACTTGCCTAATTAACATATAGACAGGTTGATAGTGTTTAGGGTCAGTTCGTGGAATGTGGGAAGTTTGAGGGGAAGAGCGGGAGAAGTCGTTGAGGCATTCAGTAGGAGGTGGGTGGATGTAGCATGTTTGCAGGAAGTCCGGTACAGGGGTGGATCAGCCAGAAAGATTGTTGGGAAGGATTGCTACTGTAAGTTGTTTTGGGAGGGGGTAACTGACGGATATGGGGGTGTGGGTGTGTTGGTTGTGGAGAAATGGTTGGAATATGTTATGAATGTTATGAGAGTAAGTGATAGGATATTAGTAGTGAAAATTTTGATTGGTAAGGAAATGATTTCAGTTATATTGACATATGCTCCACAGGTAGGATTGGATGACGCAGAGAAGGATAGATTTTGGGATGATTTAATACGTGTAGTAAGTGGTATGGGCGATGATGAGGAAGTGGTTCTGGGAGGGGATTTAAATGGTCATGTGGGTGAAGCAGCTCAAGGTTATGAAGGAGTCCATGGAGGATGTGCATATGGTGTGAGGAATGCGGAAGGGGAAAGAATACTCGAATTTGGGGAGGCTATGGACATGATTGTGTGAAACACACATTTTAGAAAAAGAATGAGTCGGTTGATTACATACGAGTCCGGTTGGAAAAGTAGTCAGATAGATTATTTTCTGGTCAGGAGGGTTGATAGAAGGTTATTGAGGGATGTTAAAATTATAGGAAGCGAGGAGTGTGTGGAGCAGCACAAACTGTTGATTTGTGACATGGTGCTTAAGGAATGAGTGATGAGAAGGAGGACATATGTACCTGGGAGGAAAATATGGAAGCTGAGAAACCAATCAGTAAGGGATGCCTTTTATAGTGAGATGAGGAGAGTGGTGGCTGAACAGGGAGCTGTCGATAGAGGCATTAATGAACAGTATAGAGCCCTTAAGAACAACCTCTTGAGACTTACCGATGCAATATGCAGTTGGACAAGAGGCCCACCAAGACATAAAGTAACTTGGTGGTGGGATGAGGGTGTAGAAGCCGCAGTTAAGGAGAAAAGAAGGCTTTTCCGGGAATGGAAGGAGGGTGGTAACAGGGAGGAGTACTTGGCTGCCAAGCGCAGGGCTAGAAGAGAGGTATACAGGGCGAAGTCTGAGTCACAGAGACTTTTACTTGATAATCTAAATCATGGAGAAAGGAAAAATATGATTTTTAGGGTAGCAAATCAGGTGAAGAGGGATAATTGGGACATTGTAGGTGAGCAGTGTGTGAAGAATGATGAAGGAAGGGTAGTGGTGAACAGTGGGGATATTAAAGATACATGGAGAGAGCATTATAGCCGGTTGTTGAATGAGGAGTTCGATTGGGATAGGGAAGATCCAGTGTTTGGGCCTTGGCCTTTGATTGACGCTGCTACTGTGAGTCAGGCAATAGGCAGGATGCGGGTGGGGAAGGCGGCAGGTGTGTCTGGGTTGACTGCCGAAATGTTGAAGGCCTCAGGAGATACTGGGGTGAGGTTAGTCACTGACCTGATACACATGATTATATATGAGTGTGTTGTCCCAGATGATTGGCTGAAGAGTGTAATTGTAAATGTGTACAAAGGGAAGGGTGATGCCCTGGAAAGGGGAAATTACAGAGGTATAAAGCTCTTAGATCAGATAATGAAAGTAGTGGAGAGAGTTCTAGAAGGTATGATTAGAGAAAGAGTGAATATCGATGAGATGCAGTTTGGGTTTATGCCAGGCAGGGGGACCACTGATGCCATATTCATTATTCGACAGCTTCCTGAGAAATATATTGAAAAGAAAAGGGAATTGTATTTTGTTTTTATTGATTTGGAAAAGGCCTTTGACAGAGTCCCTAGAGAGGTGGTGAAGTGGGCAATGAGACAGCTAGGGTTGGAAGAGTGGCTGGTTAGGGTGGTTATGGCCATGTACGTGGGTGCTCGCACCCAGGTAAGAGTGAATGGAGTTTTGAGTGATGAGTTTTCCGTGAATGTTGGTGTGCATCAGGGGTCAGTTTTGAGTCCCTTGTTGTTTATCATGGTGCTTGAAGCCCTCTCACGTGACTTCAGTGATGGACTCCCATGGGAGATGTTGTATGCTGATGATTTGGTGTTGATTACAGAGAATGTAAGGGAGGCGGAGGAAAGATTTAAGAAGTGGAGAGATGGTATGGGGCACAAGGGCTTAAGGGTAAATGCAGATGAAACAAAAGTGATGATATCTAGGGTTGGTGGCGGTACAATCAGAGGAGAGGGAGAGTGGCCATGTACAGTTTGCCACATGGGTGTGGGAAGTAATTCCATCTTGTGTAGTGTTTGCGATAAATGGGTGCACAAGAGATGTAGTGGTATTAGAGGTAGACTGCGAGGTAATGCTGATTTCATGTGTGCGGCGTTCGGGAGAGCAGGTGGAGATTGTTAGGCGTGAGAGGGTTGAACTTGCTGGTGAGTCTCTTGAGTGTGTGGAGGAGTTTTGTTATTTGGGAGACATGTTATGTGCCGGAGGTAGGGCTGGAGTTAGCTCGGTTGCTAGAGTGAGAAGTGGTTGGAAGAAGTTCAGGGAGCTGTTGCCTCTCCTGACATTGAGGGGACTCTCCTTACATGCTAAGGGGTCTTTGTATGCAGCATGTGTTAGGAGTGTGATGCTGTATGGTAGAGAGACCTGGGCAGTAAAGGAAGAGGATATTCGCAGGTTTAAACGTACAGAAATGACAATGATTAGGTGGATGTGCAGTGCGTCCCTGCGTGCAAGGCCTGGGGGGGCTGGGTTTACAATGGAAGAGTTGAGAGGTAGGATGGGACTGGAGTGTATTGATGTTGTGATGAGGAGAGGTAGGCTGAGGTGGTTTGGACATGTGGAGAGGATGGGGGATGATAATTGGGTACAGAGGGTGAGAAGTGTTAATACTTGGGGAGGGGTAGACCGAGAAAGACATGGGACGAGGTCATTAAGTGTGACTTAAGGGTTAAGGGACGGAACAGGGAGGCTGCCAGAGATCGAGCAGCATGGAGAGCCGCCATTAGGTGACCAAGGCCGACGCATGCAAGCACGTTGGAGCCTTCAAAAACTAAACAAAACGAACTGCTACATATGATTTTAATATTGTTACGTTTTCAGCCATCTTAAAATTTAATATTCAAAGTGACATAACACACTCTTATTTCAGACATTTATCGTATATCATATAGCTTATCGCCTTCATACATGCATTAGTACGTTCATAGGAAAACTTAGTTGTATCCAGCAACCTTCCTTTAACACTGATTTAACTGCAGCCAAGGGTGTGATCAGTACCATTTATTACATACTCTGAGATTTTCATAATCTTTCCCAGTTTACTGCATGAAATGCCTTCTTCTAGTCCTTTGATGCATCATGTAACTAACCAGTTACTACTGTATATGTTTTTCAGCCAGCATCATACAGGTGGTTGTAATTACCTTATTTGATCAGCACATTTCCTTCTTTTCTAAGTACATCCTGTTTCTCACTTGTCTTATTCTTTGTAATAATTTGCACCCTCTGTAAGTATTCTGCCATTGTCATCATTGTCCTAGCTTCCTTTTCTCATTGAGAGATAGGACAAGGCAGGGTCCAGAAAGCAAAAGAGGAACACCATTATAATGGGAGACCTCGTGAATACCAAAGCAAATTTAATTAGCTACACATTATTCACCTATCATTTAAACCCTCAGACTTGTGGATCCACCTTATAATCATAACCTGGCACATGCATTTTCTTTGTACAGTAGTGCAGTACTGTACCATACAGTTTATTTTCATAGTACCTGTATATTGAGAAATTGTATCTGCCAGAGATTCCAATTTTTGTTCATTTCCCTACTTAGTATAATTATCTGTAACTATATATTTAAAACCTCTCCTAGTTCGTTCCACTGAACCAAAGGCCAGAAATGCCAGACCTGGATAAACTGCTTGATCTACGTAAAGTGCGAGTGGAGTCCAAGGCCACTCTGAACTACGATGATTACAAGCAGCCCGAACCAGTTGAGGCACCATCACTGAAAAAGAACGATAAGGTAATGATTTTGTGTGTGTGTTTTTATTACATTCCAGGATGGAAGTGTATGTTTATCAATACTGTAATTATGAAGTACAATTGGGTGCAGCAGTGAGAAGTGTTAACGTTGGGGGTAGGGTTGTGAGAGGCAGACTGAAAAAGACCTGGGACATGGTCATAGTGTGTGACTTCAGGGATAAGAGATAGAATAGGGAGGTGGCCAGAGATCGAGGAGCATGGATAGCTGCCGTTATGTGACCAAGGCCGACACATGCAAGCATGTTGGAGCCTTTATAAATGAAACGATTTGAGTATATATAAAGTAACCAGTGGCATCAGCTAATCCAGTAATAATATGGTGTATGTTTATTTATAGGATTGCCAGAATGTTGCCTTCTCTAAATTTTATTGTTGTGGGGACAATTTAGTTTGCTTTTGGGAGGAGTGAAGACATTTTAGCTACATCCTGACACTGCCAGTCAATCATGCAATCAACAGACAAAAGAATGCAAACACTTAAAAGCGTAAACAGGCTCATGGGTAGTAGAAAACAGTGCAGAATGGACACTTATAAAACTGACATGGATACTCCATGATTAGATATGTTGGGGAGGAATGTGAAAGACATACCATTAATGTGGAATAGCAGATGAAGTTTTGCCTAGGTTGTATACTAACCCCTTCAGTCCTGTGTCATATATTTTAAAATTCTGTTCTTACTATTTCAACATTAATTTATTCAGCTTAAGAGTGATTTTTTTAAAGGCTGTATTTGTCCCCTGTCTGATCAAAATCCCACCTAAGCTGCATAAAGTTATCTGGTATCAGCAGCAGTACACTAAAAAGGATGTCCCCTGACAACTCGGGCTCATAGAATTGGGGGGGGGATGTATATTCTTCAGACCCTACGTGAGACATATGACAAGTCTTGGGTGGAGGCTGAGATGCTGCGCTACTACACTGACACCAGCATTGTCGCAGAGCTCAGCAATGGCACCATGACACTTCTGCTCAGCAACAAGAATGACAATGAGCTCCAGAATGAGGTAAGAGCAGACTTTGGCCGTGTTATACCACATGTAAAATTTCATAGTGTGTGATTTAACCCCTAGACTGTAGGAACCCTAAGCATTTCCTATGTCTGTTATGCAGGAAAACCATTTAAAAAAATTGTGTTTTCATCATGTGTTTTGACTCACTTATACCTAACCAAACATAACATTTTATTCAGATAAAGTTTACACTCCACACTGACGATTTGTGACCCACTCATCAAGCGTAAGGATACAGTAGGCACGATAAATGACTGAAAAGTTGACAGTATTTCACAAAGCTCTTCCGGCCACTACAACGCAGTTTACCGATCAGCTTTTCTGGAATGCTATACACAGCCGAGGGGTTAATCTATTGAGCATACTTTTAATTTTCACTACAGTGCTTCACATATTGTGATTCTGTTCCTCTTTGGACACAAAGTATCCCGTAAAGCACAAATTCAAACAGAGGAGCATCATTTGCCTTGTTTTGTTGTCCTGTACTTATTTTCTCGATACTGTCAACATTGGGGTTCCTGGTCATGTTAAAGGAAGTTCATTGTCAGATGTTAGGACATTTCCTAAATTTATCGTGTTAATATAGATCCATGATGTGCAAAGCCATGTACTGTACTGCTGTTAACCCTTACTGAGCTGCAAACCTCATATGCGGCACAAAGAAAGTCTGCATGGACTAAGTTGCAAGCCTCATGTGAGGTACAGTGTACATTGGATATAAAACAATGACAAGGGAGGTAAACAACCTTACAAAAAATCTGCCCGGCAGGGGTCAAGACCGTCATTGTAATTTTGTTATAGTGGTATTTAGAAGACAAATTCATTGCTTAGTTATTGCTGTTGAGGAAATGGATCCGCTTACAGGAATACTTTGTCCCCCCACAGATGTTTGAGTTGCTGGGATTTGAGAGTTTTGAGCTGATCGAGACATTATTGGAACACCGGACTCAGATCAAGAATCCTCCACCCGATAAGGATAAAAAGATTGCTGAGCTTCTGAGTGAGTTTTAGCTGACAGTGAGATATATTCAGAATGCACACACATGCATGCACTGTGCATTATAACCCCATAATTATGAGCCAAAAAATGTCTCAAAGTTATCACCTTTAAAGTACAGTAGCAATTTTGCTGGTATATGGCCTTGACGAACTGTTCAGAAGGCAGACACATTTTTTCTTTTCTTCAAGAGCCAGTGGTTTTATTCACTAGAGGGAAGTCACCACCTTTAAATGGGTCAAGTTAATGTTGCTTGAACTGGTATTTCATTTCATTCTGACTGCCTCCAGATGATTTTCTTGAGTATAGGAGAGACTCCTGAAAGTTAAAAAGCCAGTGGTTTTATTCACCAGAGGGAAGGCAGCACCTTTAAATGGGTCAAGTTAATGTTGCTTGAACTGGTACTTCATTTCATTCTGACTGCCTCCAGATAATTTTCTTGAGTATAGGAGAGACTCCTGAAAGTTAAAGACTTCAAAACTACTGTACTGTACCATAATCGTTCTCCTCAGTACAATGATATTTTTTCATTTCATTCTAGGTGCCCTGAGATTATATTATCCAGATAAGGAGAGGTCCCACATAATAAAGGAGTAATTATTTTTTCTTTTACCACACAGGTGACTTAGAAGCACGAGGAATGCCCGAACGGCCGGTCTTTGGGCAGCAGGTGACAGTGATGAATGAGGCAGAGAAGCAGCTACTCAAACAGGCCCGCAAGGAGGAGAAGAAGCTGCTCAAGACAGCAAAACAGCTGGCTGATGATGACTCTGTGGATGACTTTGATCCAGAAACACTCAAGGCTAAGAGGTATGGGTGGTGTTTGTTTGTATAGTGTATATGTTTGTGTTTGTATTTGTATCAGTTGTATGTATGTCCATCTTAATCCCTTTGCCTGTCTTTTTCTCATTCTTGTCATGTTGATAGAGTATACTCATGTTCATCTGCCCTAATACTGTATCTAAGAGTATAGTACTGTGCATCTCTCTTTGCATTTCTCTCTGTTTCATCTCTCAATCCATTTAATCACTTTATCTGTATTGATAATTCTCTTCCTATATTTTGTCAGTCATTGTAACTGTAACATTACCTGTATTTTTTCCGTGATGTTAGAATTTATGAATATAAGATGTTTTGACTTGGTTTCTGTCTACGGGTGATTCTACACTGAGTGACAAGCCAAATGGTTTCCTGTACACCAGGAAACCATTTACTACGCTAGGTGGTAACCATATGACCATTTTTTTGCGCCTGGTGGTTTAGTGGTAATGAAGGCGCTCCAATCAGATTGTGCCTGCTTAGGTTCATATCCAAGGGGTGGTTGGGGTTTATTGCTGAAATAATGCCACTCAGGGATGAGTGAGGGTGGTCACTTCCATCTTAAATGTCAGGATCAACTTGCCTATCCCCGGGCTCCTACGTTCCTCTTGGGGCAACGCAGGATTAGATGATGTATGTATGTATGTTTTTAATACTGCACTTGTGATAAGACAAAAGAATTTTAAAAATATATATCAGGCAGTGTGCTGAATACTTAGTATTTTAGCTGTAAAGATAGTGGAATAATTTGTAGGCAAGGGAGTAGGAGAAGCAGAAAGAGCACTGTAAAGGGAGCATGAAATAAATAAGGATAAGGAGTTCACTGGAGAGTGAGAGAAGCACGTGGACAAAGTAGCATGGTGGGGGTTCTCAGTGATTAAGAACATAAGAAGAGAGGATAACTGCAGTAGGCCAGTTGGCCCATGCTAGGCAGCTCCTAGAAGAGTAACTGAACTACTAGGATGAGATAAGGACAGCAAAGAAGAAGGCTCTCCCCCGCCATCCAAACCCTCCAGCCGAAGCCGGCAGGAAAAAGTCAGAAAGAACGCCACGCAGCATAGAAAAACTGGTGTGGGCATTTAATAGGAAAGTGTGAAAGGAGAATAGAGACTATCATAGTGAAACCTGAAAAGGAAAAAGTATGAATTAGTATTGGTTATAAGGAGGAGAAGTTGTTGACAGAGTGAGAGAAGAATATTTGAACCAAGTAACCTGGTGATGGTCCTAAGTGAGTGCAGTAAGGAAGAGTTACTGAGAGCGTGATATGAATACTGTATGTATGGACCTGGTAGCTTGGTGGGATTTCTGTCACCGCCCTTCTTCCCTGTTAAAGGGGCAGGTGAGTCCCGTGAAAGAGCCCCTTTTGTCCCACGTATTATAAGTGCTTAATTTGCATCTAGATTTCATTGATGCAGCAGCAGCCAGATACCCTTTTTTGTACTTTGAGTACCTGCTCTGCTGCATACTATTACTCTGCATGGCCCTGTTGTCCAGTTGATGCACTGTAACATATAAAGTGTCACCTGTACTAAAACTTTCCACTTAACTGCTTCACTCAGAGAAACAGCACTTCAGGAGGCAAGAGTAGCAAACCTCTTCAAAAGACATGACCGTACACATGCTCCAGAGGTCAGGTATCCCTGTGTGTTCGACAATTACGGCAAGGCTAAGCAGACGGCAGGTGAGTCAGAGGTGGGGAAGGGGTTGTTGGTGGTGACACTGATAGCATGCATACATATGTACATACATTCATTCATACATGTAGTAGTCAGTTTATCATCATCATTTTCATCGTTATCATGTTTTTCTGTTAAGTGGGATGCATAGAATCCAGAAACAAAAAATAGAAAAGCACAAAACAGAGATCAAAATAGTGCTTAATGAAGAAGGACATTTTCCTATTCCCTGATAACAGAACTTCAGCAAGAGGTGTCTGGGAACACCCAACTGAAGTGGCAGGATTCCCACTGTTCACTTGATTTACATCCAGAGGAGCTTGGGGAAACACCAACAATAAGAACAATCAAGTATTCAGGATTTGGGGTTGCCTTATGAGCAATAACTACTACATTATGGTCAGTAGTCTTCCACACTCTCATTCAGCCAGTCCCAAAGAAGGGTGACCATTCCCAACCCTCTAACTATCGTCCAATTGCTTTAACATCTTGTGTCTCAAAAGTTTTCGAATCAGTTCTTAACAGAAAAATTTTAAAGCATCTTTCCTGTCACAACCTTCTTTCTGATCGTCAGTATGGGTTCCGTCAGGGATGCTCCACTGGCGATTTTCTCACCTACCTTTCAGACTCCTGGTCATCCTCCTTTCGGGACTTTGGTGAAAGCTTTGCCATTGCACTTGACATCTCAAAGGCTTTCGATCGAGTCTGGCATAAATCTTTGATTTCCAAACTGCCCTCCTACGGTTTCTATCCTTCTATCTGTGCCTTCATCTCTAGCTTCCTTTCTGGTCGTTCTATAGCTGCTGTTGTAGACGGCCATCGTTCTTCTCCTAGACCTATCAACAGTGGTGTTCTCAGGGCTCTGTCCTATCACCAACTCTCTTTCTTTTATTCATCAATGACCTTCTAAGCTGTACATCTAACCCTATCCACTCATATGCTGATGATTCCACCCTTCACCTTTCCATTCAGTTCCCGCAACGCCCATTGCAACAGTTACTTCAGCAAACAAGGGATGAGGCTATGGCACACCTAATGTCTGACTTGGCTCATATCTCTGATTGGGGTAAAAATAATCTTGTTATTTTTAATGCATCAAAAACTCAGTTCTTACACTTATCAACCCGACAAAATCTTCCTCAGGATTACCCACTAATGTTTAATAATGTCCAGCTCAGTCCTGCATCATCCTTGAACATGCTAGGGGTTTCATTCTCTCGGGATTTGTCTTGGAAAGAACATATTACATCTCTTGTGAAATCTGCTTCCAAGAGATTAGGTGTGCTGGGCCGACTCCGAACTTTCTTTACCCCTGCACAGATGTTGACTTTGTACACCGGTTTTATTCGCCCATGTATGGAGTACAACTCTCATGTGTGGGGAGGCTCCCCACATGCAGTTCTCAATAGGGTGGAGTCAAAGGCTTTTCATCTCATTAACTCTCCTCCTCTTACTGATTCCCTTCAACCTTTGTCTCTTCCCCGCACTGTTGCATCTTTATCTCTCTTCTATCGCTACTTCAATGGTCACTGTTCCTCTGAACTGTCTGCTTGCATCCCTCCACCTCTACGACGGGCACGTAGTACCCATCTAGCAACAAACTCTCATCCCTTTTCTGTCCAACTCTCTAATGCAAGAGTTAACCGTTACTCCCAGTCCTTCATTTATGCAACTGGTCAACTCTGGAACTGTCTCCCTCTGTCTGTATTCCCTACTTCCTATGATCTCCAATCTTTCAAACGCAGTGTGTCCAGGCATCTCAAAATGATTGGATCTTGAATTTGGCTCTCTTTCGTATTGTTTTTACTTTTTCTTGGAAGGAACAGTATGCGGGCCCTGGCCTTTGGTTCCTTCTTCCGTGCATAAAAAAAAAAAAAAAAAAAATGAGCCATCAGAATTTTGGCTCACTTTGTGGACACAAGACATGTTATGGTGAAAAATCATCCAACCGTCTCTTTTGAATTTGAACCAGCATATAGAATATCACTGTCTTATCAGTTTGCACCTCATACCCCAGATTTTTTTGTTTTGTTTTGCCACTCATTGTTATGACTGTCATAATCGTCATTCCCACCCCAATTTCTACATATGAGATGGAGTGAGGGTGGACCCAGACACAAGAAAAAACATTAAAAAGGAGAATTATCATTGTGCATGCCCAGTGAAATTTGCCACACACAGCCACAGTCATTTACATATCATTCAAGTGATAAACAGTGCTTGTCACTCTATGCAGTGGGGGTTCCTTAGTTTATATAAGGGTTCTGTTGAGCGAACATAATGTAAATTGGAAACTGAGTCAGTTGGAAATACCATTATCATGTTTATAAAGCCTCCAACATGCATGTGTGTGGCGACCATGGTCACCTAATGGCAGCTCTTCATTATGAGAAAAGGTGCCAAAATAATTAAAATCTGTTGTAGAACCCTGTACCTGTATATTGGTTCAAGAGTTGTAAAAATTTAAGTAATGCAGATAACTGCAGTTTGCCTTAAAACATATCATCAAGACTTCCTTTGCCACCTAAGGTTGGAGTGAGATGGAGTCTAGAGAGGGAAAAAAAAAAGCAAAAACCAAAAGTCTGTCCAGATGAATGGGCCACACTCATATTCACTTGCAATTTAAGCCTTCAGAATCCAGACTTCACCTCACAGGCAGAAACATTGACATTTATGTGCGCCACAACACCACCACTGTGAATTGGGTAGTGTTTTTTTTACCTCACCCGGATTGAGTCTGATGAGGTATTTTTTACCTCACCCGGATGGAGTCCGATGAAGTATTTTTTACCTTGCCCAGATGGAGTCCGATGAGGTATTTTTTACCTCACCTGAATGGAGTCCGATGAGGTATTTTTTACCTCACCTGAATGGAGTCCGATGAGGTATTTTTTACCTCACCTGAATGGAGTCC
>JAGKTI010004948.1:0-47609 GCA_018397915.1 Birgus latro
CACACACACACACACACACACACACACACACACACACACACACACACTCACGCACCCATGAACACACACAAAACTCACACACTACCTAACTCATCTCCAATTCCTTCAAGTTCCTGCCAGCAGCTCAACACCTCTGGAGCAAGTGAGTTATCCATATTTTGTTGATTTGTACACTGACCTGTTTCTACATTTCTATATTTTTTCACAAATAAGTATTGTTTTTTACATATACACATATGAGATGGAAGAAAGTTCAGCTTTAGCAAAAAGACTAGTGGAAATGTCGAGTTACTGAGAGCACTATCAAAGAGCTTATGATATTTCTCGTGTATAATTTGAGTAAAAAATAATAATAATAAAATGTAACGAGCGAAAATATATAAGTATTCGTGAGGCAGGGAAATTGAGCATTTTTATCTCGCTTGCGGGCGAGGAAGAGTGTTCTATCTTTGTCGTCCATTTACTCCAAAATTATTGAACGTATCAATTTCCTGTAAGAACCATGATAAAGATCAGTGAATTCTACATATGTACAGGACATAACTATGTAATTTCTGTAATGAAAAGTTGTGGTTACGTAGGCGGTTATTGTGCACGCATGACGAAAGAGCACTGCGGCCGCGAGTACCCTGTAGCTTTTTGCGATTTACTCGGAAAGTATGAAGCGTATCAAAACAAAAAGGTATCAGGAGAAAGCTTATGAAATTCTACATAAGATTATGTAATAAAAACATAAGGCGTGCGAGAAAACTTCTGCAGTATACCTCCCTGAACAAAAATCAATTTTTTTTACAAAAATGGCTTTTAGTTTTTGGCTATTTTCTTGAAAAATACAAATCGCATCACAACCGGACATACCTCAATAGAAAGCCAATTAAATTCTCTATCAAAACTTATAATAAAATTTTTCTGTATGATGGAAAACACTCGAACGACAATGTTGGGAAGTGAGATCAACGTTCCAAAATGTTTATTCACGGCGGCCTTGTGTACTTTTATTCGTATTTTTCTGGTTTTTCTTTTGGCTTATCAGCTAGAACAAACATTGGCGAATAAGATGATGTGAGTTTCAGGGCAACATTTTGAGGTTTGGGTGGTGAAAATGAGGCAAGGATACATGTAATTTGCATACCGCGGGCTGCCAGCGAAGCGCACGGGGGAGTAAAATCGTGAGCCATGAAACTTAATAAAACTTACCGTGCACGAAAGGGTTAACTTGCATGCAACAGCTCTGTAAATTTCTTTTGCCTTCCGTCTTGCCTGGCCTGAGGAAACACACACTCCATGTTCACTTTTGTCATCAATATACCTCCTTAGATGATGATCTGTTGTGACCATCAGCTTGCTGCTTGGATGTACAATATGTGCCACGGTGATCACTGAGCTGCCACGTGCATCTCTAAGATATAATCTTCTTGCATCATGCTTCAACCTTATGCTTCTGACTGTAGATTCACTGATCTTAAACAATTTTCCAACCACATTTGGGCCTAACCCCGAATCAAGTTTATCCAAAACTTCACCTTTCCCTTTCATACTCAGTAATTTTTTTTCATCCCTACTCTTTCCGCCCTACTTCCCTTGCCTGAGGTAGGTTTCCGACTACTACTGAACATAGCACAATTAATTGCTGTTCCAGACATTGTCCCACACTTCAATAGGGAATAAAGCATTGATGTTTGCTGTTCATCCTTGACCGCCACACCTGCGTTTGAGCCGAAGGGAGGTGAAGGCCACCGAGCATCCTTGTAGCTGATTACAGGTTTGCCAAGTAATATCCGGACATCCACTATCCGGATACATCACTATTCGGACATCGTGGGCTGATGACTGAACACCCCCCCCCAAAAAAAAAACTATTTTTTCCAACCGCGTCAGTTTGAATTTCCCGCCCGCGCCGACTAGCTCCCTTCCTGCTCAGTTTCCCTCCAACTAGTTCTGTCTCAACTCCCGTGAACAGTGGATGGCTGTCCGATCATTTGCAGTATTTTCGTTCTTGTTTAAATAATCAAAAGTCACAGTGCTAAGGATTAAGTGTAGTTAAACACTGAATTACTGGACATGCTTCAAGAGCAATTATGACCACTGTAAAAGCCTTAGAGGTGGGGGTAAACAACAATCATGGACATGTAAGCAAACATTGTCAACTGCTAAATATTTTCCATAATCACTTCTAAATCCTCATTCTCTGGTTACATTTTATTTACTTCATGCTTTGTGCCCCATATTTGAGTACACAGGCTGTGAAAGAGGTGATTTTCTCAGTGATTACCACGTCTCTTACATACGTTCACTATCTAGTCAACTGGTGAACATTTTTGCCCCACACACCTCTAAATCATAATTTTTCTGGTTACATTTTATTTACTTCATGCTTTGTGTCCCATATTTGAGTGCATAGGCTGTGAAAAGGTGATTTTCTCAGTAATAATCATGTCTGCCGTACTCACCTCAAAATCATCATTTTTGGGTTAAAATTCAATTAATTCATGCTTTGTGCCAATTATTTATGTGAATGGGGTCTTAATTAAGTGCTATGCATGTCCAGGAGGAAGGTATATAGGTGGTTTTCTGATTTAGGTTAGGTTAGGTTAGGTTAGGGTCAAGAATGACCGGTGCTGTTGGTGAACAGTGAACACCTTTGCCATACCTAACTCTTTTTCTAGTAACAATTTATTTATTTGATGCTTTGTATCCCATATTTTAGTGCATAAGATATGAGAAATGATGATTTTCATAGTGATAGCCACGTCCGACACTTACTTACACTAAGCTGCCAACTCGTGAACTGCCTTACTCACCTCAAATTCATCATTTTTTGGTTAAAATTTGATTAATTCATGCTTTGTGCCAATTATTTATGTGAATGGGGTCTTAAATGCTATGCATGTCCAGGAGGGAGGTAGGTAGGTGGTTTTCTGATTCAGGTTGGGTTAGGTTAGTCTCAAGAATGACTGGTGCTGTTGGTGAACAGTGAACACCTTTGCCATACCTAACTCTTTTTCTGGTAACAATTTATTTATTTGATGCTTTGTGTCCCATATTTTAGTGCATAAGATGTGAGAAATGATGATTTTCATAGTGACTGCCACGTCCGATACTTATTTACACTAAGCTGCCAACTCATGAACATCTATGCCTTACTTACCTCAAAATCATCATTTTTGGGTTAAAATTCAATGAATTCATGCTTTGTGTCCATTATTTAATGCATATGGTGTGAGAAAGGGTGATTTTCATAGTGATTTCCATGTCTGATACTTATTTACACTTGCTGGCAAGTTGTGAGCACCTATGCCTTACTCACATCTAAATCATCATTTTTTGGTTAAAATTCAGCTAATTCATGCTTTGTGTGCATTATTTATGTGAAAGGGGACTTAAATAAGTGCTATGCATGTCCGGTAGGGAGATAGGTAGGTGGTTTTCTGATTTAGGTTAGGTTAGATTAGGGTCATGAATGACCAGTGCTGGAGCTTCTGGGCCAATATCCGGACAAGACCACTATCCGGGCATGCCTTTGGCTCTATTACGTCGGATAGTGGAGGGATTACTTATTTTTTTTTCTTGCATTTTCACAATCAAAATTTGGACTTTGTAATTTTTACCATAAGAAAGCTAAAGAAAATGATTTTCTTTTAAACTACAGACCAGATTCTGCTATGTGATTTATCGGAAAATGTCAGGATTGGGAACATTTGGAAACTGTACCTGTTCCCGCTCGGTGATGTCATAAATCTGAATGCGAAACAAATGACCATCGCGTTCCCAGGGTTGCTGCCAGGAAAACGGCACTAAACACAAGAGAAGTGTTCACTAATGATGAGAGAGGGATACAGTAATCCCTCCACTATCCGACGTAATAAAGCCAAAGGTATGTCTGGACAGTGGTCTTGCCCGGATATTGGCCCAGAAGCTCCAGCACTGGTCATTCATGACCCTAACCAAACCAAACCTAAATCAGAAAACCACCTACCTACCTCCCTACTGGACATGCATAGCACTTATTTAAGTCCCCTTTCACATAAATAATGCACACAAAGCATGAATTAACTGAATTTTAAAACCAAAAAATGATGATTTAGAGATGAGTAAGGCATAGGTGCTCACAACTTGCCAGCAAGTGTAAGTAACTGTCAGACATGGAAATCACTATGAAAATCACCCTTTCTCACACCATATGCATTAAATAATGGACACAAAGCATGAATTCATTGAATTAACCCCCAAATGATGATTTTGAGGTAAGTAAGGCATAGATGGAGTAGACTGTAGCACCAGGCGAGCAGGGCAGTACTCCCAAGGAGGATGAAAAGCTGATGATAGGGAGAGCTGGAGCTCCCGTTTCATCAGCCCTCAGGACTTGCTCCTGACCATCCCCCTTTGCTGAACTTTTTCAGTGTCTCAATAACACAGAGAGTAGACCAGCATGCTCTCCAATACAAGTTTCTCTAACTGTCAACACCAAACTACATACACGCTACACACTACACTTCCTTTTCAAAATTCTTTTAAAAATGGCTACCGAAAATCGTGCCTCGGAGTCACCTGGGGGGGGGGGGACCATAAATGCCCCCACCATCCGCCCCTCTCCCGGTGATGGCTCTCGGAGCTGCCTGGAACCATTGTTTGACTCACTCCTTCTTCATTTCTGTAACATTCGCGGCCTTTCCTCTAACTTTCGCTCTGTTGAGCACCACCTCTTCTCCTCTAAACCTCACCTTCTCTTTCTTTCTGAGACTCAGCTGTCTGAGACAACTGACAGCAAACCCTTTTCTGTATCCTCCTACTTTCTCTATTCTCATTTCAAAGCCAAAGGTGGCTGTTGTGTATATGTACGCAACAATCTATCTTGCTCTCGTGTTCCTGAACTTGATTCTTCTGAATTCTCTACTCTCTGGCTTCGGCTCTCCTGTCATTCTCTGACTAAATATATCATATATCTGTGCTGTTTACTTATCTCCTAATTCTACTGACTATCAAAAATTCTTTGACTATCTTACTTCTACGATGGAACACATTCTATCCATTTCTCCTTTCTCTGAAATCTCCATTCAAGGAGATTTCAATGTTCACCACCACCTTTGGCTCTCCTCTCCTTTCACTGATCCACCTGGTGAACAAGCCTACATCTTTTCTATCCTTAATGACCTAGAGCAGCTTGTATAGCACCCTACCCGTATCCCTGACCGCCTTGGAGAGAGTTCCAACATACTTGACCTTTTCCTAACTACTAATCCTTCTGCTTACACTGTTAATCTTTCCTCTCCGTTGGGCTCCTCCGATCATAACCTTATTACCTTAACCTGTCTTATTACTCCAGTACAGCCTGTGGACCCTCCAAAGAAACGCCGCCTGTGGCACTTTGGAGCTGCAGATTGGGAGGCCCTCAGGCAGTACTTCTTTGATTTTCCTTGGAATGATTATTGCTTCCATGGCTGGGAGCCATCTGAGTGTGCCCTACGCATTACGGAGGTTATTCTCAAGGGCATGGAAGCATACATTCCTTTTTCATATCCTCTGACTAATGCAAGAAAGCCTTGGTTTAATCACGCTTGTTCTAATGCTGTCCGCAACAGAGATAGGGCCTTTAAAAGGTACCGGAGCCAACCCACCCCTGAATCACATCTTTTTTATATTTCTGCCCGGAATCGTGCTAAGTCTGTTCTTCGCTTTGCTAAAAATAATTTCATCCGGGCTAAATGTTCCCAACTCTCCAACTCAAATTCTTCTCGCTCCTTTTGGCACCTTACCAAAAACCTTTCTAACAACTTTACCTCATCATCCTTCCCTCCTCTTTTCTACTCTGATGGCTCTGTAGCTATTTCTTCTACTGATAATGCAGATCTCTTTGCTCAGACTTTCTCCTCCAATCCTACCTTAGACAATTCCGGTGCTGTTCCTCCATAACTTCCCCCCTCAGACTTCCTCATGACTGACATTAAAATTTCTTCAGCTGATGTATTTTCTGCCACCACTGGCCTCAATATTAACAAGGCATATGGGCCTGATGGAGTCCCTCCTGTTGTCCTCAAGACCTGTGCTTCTGTGCTTACACCCTGCCTAGGTAAACTCATTCACCTTTGTCTCTCAACTTGTACCTTTCCTTCTTGCTGGAAGTTTGCTCTCATTCAGCCAGTCCCAAAGAAGGGTGACCATTCCCAACCCTCTAACTATCGTCCAATTGCTTTGACATCCTGTGTCTCAAAAGTTTTTGAATCAGTTCTTAACAGAAAAATTTTAAAGCATCTTTCCTGTCACAACCTTCTTTCTGATCATCAGTATGGGTTCCGTCAGGGATGCTCCACTGGCAATCTTCTCACCTACCTTTCAGACTCCTGGTCATCCTCCTTTCGGGACTTTGGCGAAAGCTTTGCCATTGCACTTGACATCTCAAAGGCTTTCGATCGAGTCTGGCATAAATCTTTGATTTCCAAACTGCCCTCTATCTTTCTATCTTTCTATCTGTGCCTTCATCTCTAGCTTCCTTTCTGGTCGTTCTATAGCTGCTGTTGTAGATGGCCATCGTTCTTCTCCTAGACCTATCAACAGTGGTGTTCCTCAGGGCTCTGTCCTATCACCAACTCTCTTTCTCTTATTCATCAATGACCTTCTAAGCTGTACATCTAACCTTATCCACTCATATGCTGATGATTCCACCCTTCACCTTTCCATTCGATTTCAGCAACATCCATCTCAGCAGTTACTTCAGCAAACAAGGGATGAGGCTATAGCACACCTAATGTCTGACTTGGCTCGTATCTCTGATTGGGGTAAAAATAATCTTGTTATTTTTAATGCATCAAAAACTCAGTTCTTACACTTATCAACCCGTCAAAATCTTCCTCAGGATTACCCACTAATGTTTAATAATGTCCAGCTCAGTCCTGCGTCATCCTTGAACATGCTAGGGGTTTCATTCTCTCGGGATTTGTCTTGGAAAGAACATATTACATCTCTTGTGAAATCTGCTTCCAAGAGATTAGGTGTGCTGGGCCGACTCCGTACTTTCTTTACCCCTGCACAGATGTTGACCTTGTACACAGGTTTCATTTGCCCATGTATGGAGTACAACTCTCATGTGTGGGGAGGCTCCCCACATGCAGCCCTTCTCAATAGGGTGAAGTCAAAGGCTTTTCATCTCATTAACTCTCCCCCTCTTACTGATTCCCTTCAACCTTTGGCTCTTCGCCGCACTGTTGCTTCTTTATCTCTCTTCTATCACTACTTCAATGGTCACTGTTCCTCTGAACTGTCTGCTTGCATCCCTCCACCTCTACAACGGGCACATAGTACCCGTCTAGCAACAAACTCTCATCCCTTTTCTGTCCAACTCTCCAATGCAAGAGTTAACTGTTACTCCCAGTCCTTCATTTATGCAACTGGTCAACTCCGGAACTGTCTCCCTCTGCCTGTATTCCCTACTTTCTATGATCTCCAATCTTTCAAGCGCAGTGTGTCCAGGCATCTCGAAATGAATGGATCTTGAATTTGGCTCTCTTTTGTGTTGTTTTTACTTTTTCTTGGAAGGAACAGTATGTGGGCCCCAGCCTTTGGTTCCTTCTTCCTTGCATAAAAAAAAAAAAAATGTTCATGAGTTGGCAGCTTAGTGTAAATAAGTATCGGACGTGGCAATCACTATGAAAATCATCATTTCTCACATCCTATGCACTAAAATATTGGATACAAGCATCAAATAAATAAATTGTTACCAAAAAAAGAGTTAGGTATGGCAAAGGTGTTGTTCACTGTTCACCAACAGCACTGGTCATTCTTGACCCTATCCTAACCTAACCTAACCTAAATCAGAAAACCACCTACCTACCTCCCTACCAGACATGCATAGCACTTAATTAAGACCCCATTCACATAAATAATTGGCACAAAGCATGACTTAATCGAATTTTAACCCAAAAATGATGAAATTGAGGTGAGTAAGGCAGGGGTGTTCACGAGTTGGCAGCTTAGTTTAAGTAAGTATCGGACGTGGCAATCACTATGAAAATCATCATTTCTCATATCTCATGCACTAAAATACGGGATACAAAGCATCAGACAAAAAAAATTGTTACCAGAAAAAGAGTTAGGTATGGCAAAGGTGTTCACTGTTCACCAACAGCACCGGTCATTCTTGACCTCAACCTAACCTAACCTAAATCAGAAAACCACCTACCCACCTCCCTACCGGACATGCATAGCACTTACTTACGACCCCATTCACATAAATAATTGGTACAAAGTATGAATTAATCGAATTTTAACCCCAAAATGATGATTTTGAGGTGAGTAAGGAAGGGGTGTTCGTCAGCTGACTACATAATGAACGTAAGGAAGAGACATGATTATTACTGAGAAAATCACCTTTTCACAGCCTATGCACTCAAATATGGGACACAAAGCATGAAGTAAATAAAATGTAACCAGAAAAATTATGATTTAGAGGTGTGTGGGGGAAAAATGTTCACAGTTGACTAGATGGTGAACATATGTAAGAGACATGGTAATCACTGAGAAAATCATCTCTTTCACAGCCTGTGCACTCAAATATGGGACACAAAGCATGAAGTAAATAAAATGTAACCACAGAATGAGGATTTAGAAGTGATTATGGAAAATATTTAGCAGTTGACAATGTTTACTTACAGTCCATGATTGTTGTTTACCCCCATCTCTAATGTTTTTACAGTGGTCATAATTGCTCTTGAAGCATGTCCAGTAATCCAGTGTTTAACTACACTTAATCCTTAGCACTGTGACTTTTGATTATTTAAACAAGAACGAAAATACTGCAAACGATCGGACAACCGTCCACTGTTCACGGGAGTTGAGACAGAATTAGTAGGAGGGAGACTGGGCAGGAAGGGAGCTAGTCGGCACGCGCGGTAAATTCAAACTTGCGCGGTCGGAAAAAAATCAGATCTTTTTTGTTTTTTGTGTTGCAATTTTTGGGTTTCGGCCATCAGCCCACGATGTCCAAATAGTGATGTATCCGGATAGTGGACGTCCGGATAGTAGAGAGATTACTGTATTTTAGCAGTCTCCACTAAACTTGCGATTCACCTGACTCGCATTATGCTAAACTCGGGTACCCACTGTATTATACCATTTGATTTTTGTAGTAAATGTATAATACAGTACAGTACTGCAATGGTTGTGAAAACAGTTTAAAAACTGTTGATGCGATCCAGACTAATGTCTGATATATCAGAAAAAGTCCAGGTCAGCAGGGGAATGTCCGGATGCTGCTTTTATCGGACTTTCGTTTTTTGGGGAATGGCTTGGGCCCCAATTAGTCCGTTATAGGGAAGTTTTACTGTATATCTAGTTTTGTTTCCACTGAAACAGAATGCCACTTATGCCACTGCTCTCATTTCTTTTTTGTTTTGAAGCCATGTTGGAAATAACATTAATGTCTGTATTACCAGGGAAAGCATGGATGCTACTCAGACCAAGGACAACAACAAAGTGACTGGAGGAAACACAAGCTGCGGCACCAGGTAAGCAGGCGGCACGTGGTCGCTGATGCAATGTTTCATTACGTGATGGCTGATATTAGTATGTTATGCATGTGCTTCAAAACTAATGTATTTTCTATATAGCATATATTCTATTTCAGAGTTATTTCAGGGAAACTTTGTATGTAAGTCATCTGGAAGTAAAGGAATGCCTGCACACAAATAAGATTTCTTTTATCCCAACATAGAGTCCATAAACTCTCAGGTAGTATAGTAATTAGCAACTGAATGGTGGTAGGTGGTGGCAACCATCATTAAATCAATTGATGTAGTGCTGCCTACTGCTTCCTTCTCCTTTATCTTTCTTTTTCTGTGTCTGTCCTCCTCTTTTCCTATTTCTCCCAACTTTCCTGTCATTTTTTACTACTCTTCTTTCCTTTTCACTTGGCTTTACACTGAGTGAAATGTCCAATGATTTCCTATAATCCACGAAACCATTTACAGCACTGGGGGCTAACCATACAACCAGCCCATACATATCCTGGATGTTTCAACAAGTGGGTTGGCAGAAGATTAGTGCCTCTCCCCGTAAAACAACTAACTTAAAGACAAGTGGCCACCCCTTACAGCATTATGACATTTCGCTCTAGATAGACAGAGATAGAATTTTGGTACAATAATTGGTTTAGCGTCCAGTCCACGAAAAATAGGTGTACCATGGGCAATTTTAACCTATAAGTGCAACATATCTCATTAAAAATTATGACTGACTGCGACAACCCTCAACAGTGACCAACTGAATTTGAAATTCCCATGCTCTTTACTGGTAAAGCACTTGTTACGGCTAATGTACTGCATAGCTGATATAGACCACAAAATCTGTACCATATATTAGGATGCCCTCTTCCATTTCAAACCCAAATACAGTAACTGATTTTTCATTAAATAAAATACAGCTTAGTCACATATGATGTGCAAACTTCATATCTAACACTCTTGTTAGTTTTCAGGCATTATAAAAAAAAGAACTCATGGAAATACAGTAGGCTCACCATTAAAGCAGTTAATTGGGGATGGGGAGTAGACAAGCTGCGTAAATGATGACCACGTAAACACTACCATAAGACCCATTAAAATATGACTAATGGGGGAGGGGGGGGAAGCTTTTGTAATTTTTTTTTCTCATAAAGTTCCTATTGTGGTCTCATTTTCTGAAAGGTGTACCACCACCAAACACATTCATACAATCACTGACTGTTAGGCATAGTAAATACTGACTGTACAAAAATAATGGTAATAACAGTGGAATTTAAACATACCATGAAAATATAGTAGTGATGATTAAGTTGTGCTGCAAGGGGGGGAATCCAATTTGTGACGGTTCTTTTGCAATGATTCAGATTTATGACTATAAAAGTCAGGAAGTGATTCAAATTACATTTGGGTGCTATTTATATTTATGTAAAAATTCTGCCATTCAAAATTAGTTAAGTACTGAAAAAATTAAAATATGGGTACAACACCAATGTTCCCGAATCGGAGGGTCCGGTATCTCTTTTAATTTGGATGAAATTAGGAGAGAAAGCTTGAAATTCACACACGCACCAGACTACTGTAGTTTCCTGGGCAACCACAGACAGTGCACCAAATCATGAACCAGACAGCCCTTTTCTCTCATTCTTCCCCTAACTCTGTAAGCCAGCACTGTTAGCAAGGTATTTTGACTAAGAATATGAAATTCTCACAATTAACCATTCCTAACCATCAATTTCTGTTCTTGTGAATATGACATGCCTAATTTCTCATTGTTTTAGTTAAGTTTACCCTTTTTTTTAATGCAAGAAAGAAGAAATGAAATGCCAGAAGCCCACAAGATTATTCACTCTAAGAAAAGGCAAAAAAAAAAGATAACAGAGAGTCATATATAAGATCCATTCATTTCGCAATGCCTGGAGATCATACGCGGTAGGAAGTACAGACAGAAGGAGACAGCTCCAGAATTGACCTGTTGCACACATGAATGACTGGGAGCAATGGTTAACTCTTGCATCAGAGAGTTGGATAGAAAAAAGATGAGATTTGTTGCTAGACAGGTGCTTCATGTCCGCCATAGTGGTGGGGGGATGCAGGCAGACAGTTCAGAGGTGCAGTGACCACCGAAGCGGCAACAGAAAAGAGATAAAGGTGCAACAGAATGGCAAAGAGACACAGGTGGAAGACAGCCAATAAGAGGTGGAGAATTAAAGAGATGAAAACCCTTTGACTCCACCTTGTTGAGTTTATTCTTAATTACTACCACAGCCAAATCAAAAGGTTATTTCCATCAATGGTGCCTACTGAGATACCTTATAAGTGACTGTGGAGTGCATTAAACATTATACACGGTCCGCGAGAATAAACCTGTTGCCGCAAGACATGCTGTTACGAGAATAACCGATATGTAGCTACCAAGTGACCTACCGCAATGGCCGCCCGTACCTTCACATATATTATAATTCACCCGTCCGGTCATAGTGGTGTATTAACCCCATAAGTCCTACGTCCAACGATCATCAGTTTCCGAACTTGGTACATGAAGTCCTAAGGCCGATTACCATCGAGAAGTTACAAAACATTGGAGAGCTGTAACCCCGCTTCTTTTATGACATACATGGTACCTAGCCAATGGAAACTAGAAGATGAGGTGGCAGGAAACATGATCCGGCCCCCTCCCCAGGTGTGGGGAGGGATCCCCCCCATGTCATCCCTCCACCTCCCTCTGCCCCATTGGATCCTGCCCTCTGTGTCCCCTCCCACCCAAACTACCCCCCCATACCCTCTTTAGACCATATTGGCTGTGTGTGGCAGGCATATTCCCTCCCTTTCCCCCCCCTCCTAATGCCCTCCCACACTCCCTCTACCTCTCTATTCCTCCTTATGATGCCCCATTGTCACTGATAGTGATGACTTTTTTTATTTTTGATGCCCGATGGTGCAGTAACCATTACACATATAAGAGTAGAATATACATTTTCTGGTGTGTAAAGTCAAGCTCTTCAAATTCAGAAGACTAAAACTTCCTTTTGTAAGGTTTTTTTCTCTCTCTATATATGAGGGGTAACAATTTTTATTTTTGATGTTCCTTGACAGTCGATAGTGTGGTAACCACTAGACATATGAGAGTGAAATACACATTTTCTGGTGTGTAAAATAAAGCATTTTAAATCTAAAAGGCCAAAATTTAACTAGGTGAAAGCTGGAAAATCAGACCCATTTTGTGGTTCCAGGGGTAGGAAGGGTCGACGATTTGAGTTACTTTGGGGTTAACGGCTATTTGTGGGAATTAATGCAGTATGACATTTTTATTGTAGATGAAGCTTAGAATGAATGAAGTAGGAAAGGATCTGAAAGGAAAGAAAAATGTGTTTAGATGACATTTGCTTGGAATGGATGTGAAGAGAAGGCATGTGGAAGCAGTGGTACCGTGTTATGTGGGGCTGAAACATGGAATAAGTGAGTAGCAGAGAGAAAGAGACTGAATGTAATGGAGATGAGATGTCTGAGGAGTATATGTGGGGTGACGCATTTAGATCAAGTGAGAAATGATGAAGTGCAAAGGAGAACTGGAGTTATGTGAGAGATGGCTGATCGAGTTAAGTGTTGTGGTGGTTTGGGCACATGGAAAGAATGGATGAAGAGTGTTTGGTGAAAAAGTTAACTGGATCTGATGTGAGAGGTGAAAGGCTGAGAGGAAGACCACGAATAGGATGGATGGATGGACAGTGTGAACAATGCATTCGATGTGAAAGAGATGTCTGTAGAGCAAGGAAGAGTGGCTGTGCATGAGAGGGATGAATGAAGATCATTTCTGAATGCATAAAAGGTGATGTGGCCCCAACAGAATGTTCTCCAACATCTGGGATGATCAGTTGATCTGGTCAGGTGTGGGCAAAGGGTTGGGCCCATTATGATGCGGCAGGGGTAAACCAGCTAAGCTGTTGGGTCCTGTTGCGGATGTTGCTGGATTGCACTGTACAGCTGACCCTCGTGCAGTATGGTGCAGTGAGGAGAGGCCCCTTCACCCCTTAGAGGCTAAGATACGTGAATATGTGTGTGTGTGTGGATGAGTAATTTGGTAGCCATCCTGTCTCGGCTACCCCTCTTTGAGGGAAAAAGCCTAGGTATATAGACAAACAGAAAAACAAAAACAATAAAGCAGGATAAGGAAAACTGTTTAAAAAAAAAATGGACAGTAGTGTTCCAATGCAGAAGTTGTGTAACACACCTATGGTACTGGTTTGTCAACTGCTTATGACATAGAGCAAAGGGAAAAAATACTGAAATTCTATGCCTACATGAATTCGAAGAAGCAAATGAACATTTGAAAAACTATCAAAGATGGTAAACGTACTGAACATGATCAAGTGATGCTGGAATAGTTTTTACAGAGTCGGATGAACAGGACTTGTCAGGTGCAGCTCCGTTCAAAAGTTTGTACTACACCCAATGTAGAAGACTAGTCTCAGCCCCACCTTCCCGGACGACAGGTTACAGCTTCCAACCTCCCATGAACAACCAGAATTTAGCAAGTAACAAAGCAGTGTCATTTGCTCACCAACTGTTAAATCTTTGCCAGACACCTTAATCCTGCACGGGGTGGCCACAAACAAATCGCCTCCATGTCACTCTGTCCCCTGCCATTTCACTACCACGCTCCCAACTCACACCCCCTTCTCTCATATACCTCTCCACTCCATCCCTCCATCTCATTCTCGGCCTCCCCCTCCCTCTCGCCCCCTCCACCTCAATCACATACACTCTCCTCATCAGTCTTTCACTCTCCATCCTCTCCACATGCCCAAACCACCTTAACATGCTTCTTCTAACGCTTCCCATCACGTCCTCAACCACACCACAATGCTCCTTCACTTCCTCATTTGTTAGTCTCTCTCTCCATGTGACTCCACATGCTCCTCTCAAATAACTCATTTCCACTGCTCTCATTCTTGACTTCTGTCCTCCCATCAGGGTCCAAGCTTCACTTCCATATGTCAGAGTTGGTATCACAATACTGTCATGTAACAACTTTTTCACTTCCATGCTCACCTCCCTGTTTCTTATCACTGCTTTCAACGAACCAGCAACCTTCCTTCCCTGCTGCACCCTTTCGAGCACTTCACCCTCCAGACTTCCATCCTTACTCATCACACTGCCCAAGTACTTAAATTCACTCACATTCTCTATATCCTTCCCATCCAATCTCACTGTACATTCACTGGCTTCACTTCTCTCGAAGACCATCACTTTACTCTTCCCTACATTCATCTTTAGATTCCGTTTCTTACACACTCTCCCAAACTCATCTACCAAGCCATGCAGCTCCCCTTCGTCTTCGCTCAACAACACAGTATCATCTGCAAACAACAGTACAGGGAGTTTCCAAACACTGCCCTCTCTCACTAGGGCCGCTCCAACTTCCACTGCCCGACCTTGTAACTCTTTTATAACCCCATCCATATACAGACTGAACAACCACGGAGACATGACACATCCTTGTTTCAATCCAACCTTCAAATGGAAAGATTCACTCAGTTTGCCATCCACACGCACTGCAGCCTTAGCACCCTCATACATACTCTTCACTGCCTTCAACAACTTCCCATCCACTCCATATCTTCTTAATACCTTCCACAAACCTTGTCTATCCACCCTGTCATATGCTTTCTCCAGATCCATGAAGGCTGCATACAACTTCTTGCCCTTCTCTAGAAACTTTTCCACTAAGGATCTAAGAATCAATATCTGGTCTACACAACCTCTTCCCTTCCTAAAACCTCCTTGTTCTTCTCCAACTAATTCCTCAGTAATTTCCCTAACTCTGTCAATAAGTATCCTACCATATACTTTTCCTATTACACTGAGAAGGCAAATGCCCCTATGATTACCACACACTGCTTTTTCCCCTTTTCCTTTGTACAGAGGAATAATTATACCTGACTTCCAATCCTCCGGGACTCTACCCTCCTCCCAAGCCAATCTGCACACGTTCCACATCCATTCTATTACTCTCTCTCCCCCATGCTTCAGCATTTCACCACACACTCCATCAAACCTGGGGCTTTCCTCATTTTAACTTTCTTCATTGCTTCCACTACTTCCATCCTGGTGATTTCTTCCTCTCTTCTCAAAACCCTCCTTCTCCCTGCCATTCCCCAGCCACTTATACTTGCATTACTTTCATTCTCTATGTTCAACAGTTCATTAAAGTGTTCTCTCCATCTGTTTACTTTTTCTCCCTTCTCCACTAGTAACCCACCATTTTTATTTTTCACACCCCCACTGACTTTGTTGGCACCCTGTCTAGCTCTCTTTACCTCCTTCCAGAACATTTTCTTACATTCCCTCCACTTTGCACTCAAATTCCTTCCAAATTCCTCATCCACTCTCTTCTTACTCTCTCTTACTAATCTTTTCACCTCTCTCCTCCTCACTACATATAACTCTCTTGTCCGTCTCTCAGCTTCTTCGTCGCCCCTGTTCCTCATCCACTCATTATATGCTTTCTTCTTTTGTGCCACAGCCTCTCTCACCTCTCCGGTCCACCATGCTGTTCCCTGAACCCCCTTTCGTCTTTTCTTCACCCCACACACCACCTCACATGCTGCACAGACTTCTTCTGTGAATACCTTGCACACACCTTCCACGTCCCCCATCTGCTCCAATCTATATTTACCCAATCGCTCCTCCACTTCTCTTTTATATTCAGCCTTTATTCCATCCTCTTGTAACTTTTCTACCCTCCTTGTAACAAATACTTCCTTCTGTCCTTCCCTTCTCTTCTTCCATCTTGTTTGGATTGTGATTCTGGCCATCACCAAGTGGTGGTCAGAAAGTCCACTCCCCCAACCTCTATATACTCTTGCATCCATTACACATCTTCTCATCCTTTCATCCACACACACATAGTCAATCATTGCCTTCCGTTCATTCATTCCACCGTCCTCTCTTCTCACCACTCGCCATGTATACCTATGATCATTTTGTGCCTGAAGAGGGTATTAACTACCACCAACCCCCTCCCAGCACAAATGTCCACTAAAGGACTGCCATTCTCATCCAACTCTGCAGGCACACTCCACTCACCAACCACTCCATCCACCTTCTCATTCCCCACTTTTCCATTCATATCTGCAATCAGAAACACTCTCTCATTCCTTTCAAACCTTTCCAAGCAGGCTTCCACATTTGTCCAAAACTCTTCTCTCACTCTTCTTACACGATCTTGCATTGGCACATACACACACACAATTGCCCACATTTGTAGTCCAACTTTCACTCTTACCCACACAATCCTTGACCCAACTGATCCATACTCTCTTACATTCTCCTTCCACCTGTTGCTCACAACAAATACACACTCCCTCTTTCGCCCTCTCATTCTCACCCACTCCCGCGCATATACCCCATCCATATTCCCATTCTCTCACACTCTCACCTCGCCATTTAGTTTCAGTTATTCCACATATATCCACTTTTGCACTCTCAAGCATCTGTACAATCTCTCTCTCTTTTACCTCATCATTCATACCCCTTACATTCCAGGTCGCAATCTTTACCTCGTCCTTTGTCCGTTCCTTTTTCGTCAACTTTTGGTCAGTCCTGGTCCGAGGCTTCCTGTTCGTATTTTTAGTTAGTTGTTTTTATGAGGTGGGGCACTAATCCACCACCAACCCTTTTAGTCGCATCTTACGACAAGCAGGGATACTGGGGGAGAATTCTTGGAAAACCCCCTATCCCCAGGGGTAAATGAAATGAGAATTTTATTTTCATACTTGTACTTATCAATCTTACTGCTGAGTAAACGATGAAAGTATATTTGCCTGCCTTTGAAAATATAATACAATAATAATAGCAGAAGAGCACATAACAAAACATAAGGTTGGCTTTGAATCAATGTGATTATGTGAGCTAGTGAGTTATCACATGTCTTAATCCCAAGACACGGACAGTATTTCAGATAACCATCTTAGCTCAATATCTATGAACAGTTCTACCGCTTCATGGAAAATCCAAGCAGCCAAAAATAATTTGTATACAGTCAAGATATTCCAACATTTAAGAAATATCTGAACAGCTAAAACTCATATTCATACTCAAAACTAGATGAAGACAATTGGTGGAGTCTAAGGAATTATGGAAATGGTATGTTTTAAGATGAAGCAGCTTACATGATGTTTCCCCTACATAACTGTCTCTCTCTCGCTTTCTCTCTCTCTCTCTCTCTGGGGGGGAAAGGGTCAACCGAGGTGTTTTGGCTATCTTCTGCTGAAAGGTGAAATCAATACCTTCAAGTGCCCCTCAAAGTCAACATGAATCGGTGAGACGACAAATTAGTGCTTAGAGGTCAAATTATCACTCTACATGATAATGGCCTTTCCAGCAGGGCAACAGTCCATCAACTCGGCCTCACTACAAAATCTGTGATGAAGTGGATAAAGAGATGGGAGGAGAGTGGCAACCGTTAGGACCAAAGCAAGTCATAAGTTTTTTGTATTATTGAAGTGTTATGTTAATAATGAATAATTGTGGACAATACCTCCCCATTATATCCCAGTGCCAACAGAAACAAAAACTAGTTTTTAGTCCCTATGGAAAAAAAAAGGGATTAAAGAATCCCCCGAGCTAGACCTTACAATGAGATCATATAGCCCCGCTAGGTAACAGGAGGGCGCTACCCCTCCTGGCACGGCAGTACCGGGCGCGGCTCGAACTCGCGACCCCCCGGTCCCGAGCTTGATGCTTTACCTCTGAGCCACCGTGCCCCCAGTCCCTATGGAAGATTTCAATGAAATTAGCTAAATACTGAGTTGTAATATGGGAGTGGGAGTGGGGTTGCAACCTTCTCGAATATTAGTTTTTGGGAGGATGGGAAAATTGCATCCTGAGTATATAATCAATATACCATTTTACTTTTTGACATGGTGTGGGAGACTAATGTAAAGAATCTGCAACAGGCGTAAAAACCGTAAAAAATTATTATGCAGTATTTCCATGGCTAGATATCCCCTACACTACATCCACAATTACTAATGGCTGCCAGAGCCAGTGGGCGGTGCCACGCATGGTGGCCAATGTTCACTTCAACTGTTGCTTTTCTCATGTCCACACACCTCACACCTCAATATTCATTACGTCTAGTAAATTCATGATTTACATGCAACATATAAATGTTCCGTGATACTTTCCCAGCCAATGTTTGCTGAACTTTGTCTTGGTGTTTCACGAAATATCAGATTTCGATTCAGTGATGCACTGTCTCACACAGAGTGCGTGCATGTGTGTGTGTGTGTGTGTGTATTTACCTAATTGTATTTACCTAATTGTGATATACAGGAAATGAGCTACGCTCGTGGGGTCCCGTCTCTGTTTCTCAATAAGTCAAATTTTGCCTTAAACTCATTTAAGTTTTTAGACCGGACGATCTCTTTGTCCAGGCTATTCCACAGGTCTATACATCTATACGGAAAACTAAATTTCTTGATGTCCTTCGAGCAGCTTGGCTTCTTTAGTTTCATTCCGTGTCCTCTTGTTGCTCTCTCATCCCACACAAACAGATTTTCTCTGTCAATTTTATCTACTCCTATCATAATCCTGAACACTGCAATCATGTCACCCCTCTTTCTCCTTTCCTCTAAGGAGGGCAAATCCAGCCTTTCCAGCCTCTCCCTGTATGGCAAATCTGCCAGACTAGGGACCATCTTGGTTGCTGTTCTTTGTATTCTCTCAATCTTGGTTATATCTTTCTTTTTGTGTGGGGACCACACTACTGCTGCATATTCTAACCTGGGCCGNCTTTCAGTCAAAATATTCATCTCTTCCAGATATTTTATCCATCTATCTTTCAGGATTCTCTCACACAATTTCGCAACCATGCTGGTTAGGGACACTGGTCTATAATTCAGGGGTTCTTCCTTGTTTCCTCCCTTATAGATTGGCACCACATTTGCCCTCTTCCATTCCCGAGGCACTTTCCCCTCTTCCAAGGAGCACACAATTAAATTGTGAATCTTATCCGCCAGTTGTTCTCTGCATTCCTTCAGTACCCAATTAGAGATTCCATCCGGTCCTGGGGCCTTCCTTACATCTTGAGCTCCCAGTAATTTATACACTTCCTGCACTTCCACTTTTATATCTTTTATCACTACATTTCTAATCACTTCCTCTCCTTCCACAAACTCCCTTTCCTTAGTGAAAACCGATTGGAAGCATTTGTTCATTACTTCAGCTTGCATTACTGCATCCTTGTAGACCTCTCCTTCTACTTTCAGTTTGGTGATTCCTTCCCTTTGCTTCAATTTGCCATTAACAAATCTATAAAACAATTTGGGTTCATCCTTACATTTGTCAATTATACCTTTTTCAAAGTTCCTTTCTTCCTCTCTACGTATTCCTGTATATTCATTTCTAGTTCTTTTATATTCTTCCTTTGTTCTGATATTACCTCTCTTTTTCCATTGGTTCCATGCCTTGTCCCTCTCTTTTTTCGCTATTATACACCTTCTATTAAACCACACCTTTTTCCTGTTTTCTTTCCCACTTACTCTTGGCACATATTTTTCCACTCCCAAATTGTAGAGGTCCAAAAAGATATCCCACTTCCTTTGTATCTCTCTTGTTTCTCTGAACCCTCTCCAGTCCGCATTTTCAAAAAAATTTTCTCAATTCTGCAAAGTTTGCTTTCCCAAAGTTGTATTGTCCTTGCCTATAAAGCTCATCTCTTGGCACCATGTTCCCTATCATCATCTGGAACTCAATGACCACATGATCACTCTTTCCTATAGGACACAGATAATTTAATGATTCAATTACATCAGGCTCCCTGGATAGTAGCAAATCTAATCTTGCTGGTGTGTCATCACCTCTGAATCGTGTCTCTTCTTTAACCCACTGTGTCATTACATTATTCATTGCTATATTTAACAATTTTGTGCCCCACGAATCTTCGCTGCCTCCCGAGTCCCATTCCTCCCAGTTCACCTCTTTACAATTAAAGTCACCCATTAGGATTATATTGTTGATTTTCTCAATCACTTTCTGTAGATAACTAACCATGTCTGACAACATCTCCTGGTATTCATCGTCATTCCATGCTCTCGTCTTAGGGGGAACATATACCACTGCCATATCTTTCTTACCATTCTCCCCAGTTTCTAATTTCAAATTTATGGCTTCGGCCCTGCCCTCTGCCATTTCCACGGTATCTACGTTTATATTGTCCTTCACTGCTATCATCACTCCTCCTCCCATTTTTTCTTTTCTGTCTCTTCTCCATAATTTGTATTTCCCACCTCCCATATGAATATCAATATCTTCTTTCAATTTAGTTTCTACAAAGCACATAACATCAGGTTCGTGTGCCCTCAAAAAATCATTGATTTCTAACCTTGCCGATATTAGTCCATCAATGTTTGTGTACGCCACTTTCAAACTTCTTTCATCGTTTTTTATACTCTCGTCTTCCCTTCCTTCCGTCGATACCACTTTCTCAATTTCTGGTCCATAACTCTCCAATAGAACTCTGTCTTCTCTTTCTCTGTTCGTTGTTCGTTTTTTATCTTTGCTTCCTTTACTAACTCCTTTAATTTAGCTCTTTCCTCTTCATTTGCATCTCTCCTAATCCAAACATTTTTAAACCCCTCTTTCTCTGACAATTTCCACGTTCTACTTATGATTTCATTCACTATTACTTGGGACTTAAACTTTACTTTCATGGGCCTTGCCCCACCATCCTCGTACTTTCCTAACCTAAACACTTCTTCAATCTCTTCTTGGGCTTCATTGTTTCCTTCCATAACCACTGCTATTATTTCTTTAGCCTTGCTCAGTTCCTCTTTTTCTCTTTCAGATCTCACTGTCATTCGTTTTTCTTTTATTCCTGAAATTATCACACATTTTTTCTTGTCTGCTACATCCCTAACCAAAGATTCTCTACTTCTTAGTACTCTAACCACTTTCTTTTCCACTTTTTCCTTACTTTGTTGCTCTATGATTTCCTTCAAATTTACATTTCCTTCCTCCTGTATTTTCTTCCACCCCTTATGTTGCTCCTTGATTTCCTGAATATGCTCATCTTGCCTCCTCGATTTTGATTCGTATTCATCTAGTTTACTTTTTATTCTGTCCCTTTCTTCTTCCAAACTCTTATTCTCCCTCTTCAGGTGTTTTATTTCATTTGATGCGGATTCATTATTCGCCTTTAATTCTGTAACTTCTTTTTCTTGTTCCTCACTACATGTGCTAACCTTTTCCAGTCTATTCTGTAGGACTTTGATCTCTCTCTCTTGCTCTATGGTCCGTTCCTGCAGCTGCTTAATTACTTCCCATACCTTTTTTAACTCCTGGACATTCCTCTCCGCCGTTTTCTCTACACCTGCTACTCTTGTTTGTTGCAGCTTATCACTTCCTTTGCCTACATTTAGCTCGGAGAAGCCCGCAAATTCCCCCTCACCAGTTGTAAACAATCCTCCGTCTCTCTCCGCCATGATGCAACCATATGGAAACTTTCTTTTTCACTTTGTCTCGTATTTTTCAGGCCGAAACTTGTGTTTTTTTAAACTAATATCCGACGGGACCACCACTCACGCATTCAACCACATAATCACAATAGGCTATCTCCTTTTCGCTGCTAGTTCTGCAATTATTTCCCCTCGATCCAGGAGCAGCTCCGTCTCTCTCCCTCTACGACCCGTGTGTGTGTGTGTGTGTGTGTGTGTGTATTTACCTAATTGTATTTACCTAATTGTGATATACAGGAAATGAGCTACGCTCGTGGGGTCCCGTCTCTGTTTCTCAATGAGTCAAATTTAGCTTTAAACTCTTTTAAGTTTTTAGACTGGACGATCTCTTTGTCCAGGCTATTCCACAGGTCTATGCATCTATACGGAAAACTATATTTCTTGATGTCCTTCAAGCAGCGCGGCTTCTTCAGTTTCAGTCCATGTCCTCTTGTTGCTCTCTTATCCCATAAAAAAAGATCTTCTCTATCAATTTTATCTACTCCCATCATGGTCCTGAACACTGCAATCATGTCACCCCTCTCTCTCCTTTCCTCTAAGGAGGGCAAATCCAGCCTTTCTAGCCTCTCACTATATGACAGATCTGCCAAACTGGGGACCATCTTGGTTGCTGTTCTTTGTATTCTCTCAATCTTGTTTATATCTTTCTTTTTGTGTGGGGACCACACTACTGCCGCATATTCTAACCTGGGGCGGATCATGGCCACTATCAGTTTTTTCATCATCTCTTCATTCATGTAATGGAATGCCACTCTTATGTTGGTCAAGAGTTTATATGTCTCTCTAACTATCTTGTTGATGTGTTTTTCAGGTGACAAACTATCCTGGATCAGCACTCCTAAATCTTTCTCTTCTCTCGCTTTTCTGATTGGTTCATTACCCATCATATAGTTCAGTGGTGGTCTCTTGGTGCTTTTACCCATTTCCAATATTTTACATTTTTTTGCGTTGAATTTCATTTCCCACATCCGGTTCCATTCATGTATCCTATCCAGATCCTCCTGCAGCATTTTACAGTCCTCCTCAACCTCTACCTTCCTCAAGATCTTGGCATCATCAGCAAACAGACTTGCATAACTGTTTACTCCATCTACCATATCATTTACATAAATCAAGAACATTACTGGTGCCAACACCGAGCCCTGTGGGACACCACTTGTTACTTCTCTCCATCCAGACGTCCTGTCCTTTATTACTGTCCTCATTTGTCTGTCTCTCAAAAAGTCTTTCATCCATTCCAGGAGGTTACCCTTCAGTCCTCCTATATGCTCTAGTTTCCACATTAGTCTCTTATGGGGTACCTTGTCAAAGGCCTTCTCCAAATCTAAATATACACAATCCACCCAATCGTCTCTCTCCTGCAGCACATCAATCACTCTTGAGTAAAAGCTCAACAAGTTGGAAACACATGACCTTCCACTTCTAAATCCAAACTGACTTCCAGTCAAAATACTCATCTCTTCCAGATATTTTATCCACCTATCTTTCAGAACCTTCTCGCACAATTTTGCAACCATGCTGGTTAGGGACACTGGTCTATAGTTCAGGGGTTCTTCCTTGTTTCCTCCCTTATAAATTGGTACCACATTTGCTCTCTTCCATTCCCGAGGCACTTTCCCTTCTTCCAGCGAACACACAATTAAACTGTGAATCTTATCTGCCAGTTGGTCTCTGCATTCCTTCAGTACCCAATTTGAAATTCCATCCGGTCCTGGGGCTTTCCTTACATCTTGAGTTTCCAGTAATGTGTACACTTCCTGCACTTCCACTTTTATATCTTTTATCACTACACTCCTAGTCACTCCCTCCCCCTCCACAAACTCCCCTTCATTAGTAAAAACTGATTGGAAACGTTTGTTCATTATTTCAGCTTGCATTGCCGCATCATTATAGACCTCTCCTTCTACTTTCAGTTTGGTGATTCCTTCCTTTTGTTTCAATTTGCCATTAACAAATCTATAAAACAGTTTGGGTTCATCCTTACATTTGTCAATTATACCTTTTTCAAAGTTCCTTTCTTCCTCTCTACGAATTCTTGTATATTCATTTCTAGTTCTTTTATATTCTTCCTTTGTTCTGTTATTACCTCTCTTTCTCCATTTCTTCCATGCCATGTTCCTCTCTTTTTTTGCTATAATATACCTTCTATTAAACCACTCCTTTTTCCTGTATTCTTTCCCACTTACTCTTGGAACATATTTATCCACTCCTGAATTATAGAGGTCTAGAAAGATATCCCACTTCCTCTGAATCTCTCTTGTTACTCTGAATTTTCTCCAATCTGCATTTTCAAAAAATTTACTCAATTCCGTAAAGTTTGCTTTCCCAAAGTTGTATCTTCCCTGCCTATGGAGCTCATCTCTTGGCACCACGTTCCCTATTATCATCTGGAACTCAATGACCACGTGATCACTTTTTCCTATAGGACACATATATTTCAAGGATTCAATTACATCAGGTTCTTTGGTTAGAAGTAAATCTAATCTTGCTGGGGTGTCATCACCTCAGAATCTTGTCTCTTCTTTGACCCACTGCGTCATTACATTACTCATCATAATGTTTAACAATATAGTGCCCCACGAGTCTTCGCCGCCTCCTGAGTCCCATTCCTCCCAGTTCACCTCTTTACAATTAAAATCACCCATTAGAATTATATTGCTGCTTTTCTCAATCACTTTCTGTAGGTAACTAACCATGTCTGACAACATCTCCTGGTATTCATCATCAGTCCATGCTCTTGTCTTAGGTGGAACATATACTACTGCTATATCTCTCTTACAGTTCTCTCCAGTTTCTAATTTCATGTTTATCACTTCAGCCCTACCCTCTCCCATTTCCACAGAATCTATATTTAAGTTATTCTTCACTACTATCATCACTCCTCCTCCCATTTTATCTTTTCTGTCTCTTCTCCACAATTTGTATTTGCCATCTCCCATATGGATATCAATATTCTCCCTTAACTTGGTCTCTACAAAGCACATTTCATCAGGTTCTTGTACCCTCAAGAAATCGTTGATTTCTAACATTGCCGATATTAATCCATCAACATTAGTGTACGCCACTTTTAAACTTTTTTTGTTATTACTTATACCGTCTTTTCTCCTCCTCTCCGTCGGTACCACTTCCTCAATTTCTGATCCATAACTCTCCAATAAAACAGTCTTCTCCTTCTCCGTTCTTTGTTCGTTTTTTGCCTTAGCTTCCTTTACTAACTCCTTTATTTTAGCTCTTTCTTCCTCATTTGCATCTCTCCTTAACCAGACATTTTCAAGCCCCTCTTTGTCTGCTAATTTCCATGTCCTATTCATGATTTCATTTACTATTGTCTGGGACTTAAACTTCACCTTCAATGGCCTTGCCCCTCCTTCCTCATACTTACCTAACCTAAACACTTCTTCAATCTCTTCTAGGGCTTCATTGTTACCCTCCATGACTACTGATAATATTTCTTTAACTTTATTCAATTCTTCTCTTTCTCTTTCAGATCTTATCGTGATACGCTTTTCTTTTACCCCTAAAATAATTACACATTTTTTCTTATCTGCTAAATCCCTGACACGAGCTTCTCTACTTTTCAATACCCTAACCACTTCCTTCTCCACCTTTTCCTTGCTTTGTTGTTCAATAATCTCTTTCAAATTTGCATTCCCTTCCTCCTGAATTTTCTTCCACCCCTTTTGTTGCTCCTTGATTTCCTTAATATGTTCATCTTGCATCCTTGATTTTGAATCATACTCCTCTAATTTACTTTTCATTCTGTCTCTTTCTTCTTCCAACCTCCTGTTTTCCCTCTTGAGGTGTTCTATTTCATTTGTGGCAGATTCGTTACTCGTTTTTAATTCCGTGACTTCTCTTTCCTGTTCTGCACTGCGTGTGTAAACTTTTTCCAGCTCGTTCTGTAAACCTTTTATCTCTCTCTCCTGTTGTAAGGTCCTCTCCTGCAGCTCCCTAATTACTACCCTTACCTTCTTCAATTCCTGGACATTCTTCTCCGCCGTTTTTTCTACTCCTGCTACTCTTGTTTGATACAATTTTGAACTTCTATTTCTCGCATCTTCATCAGAGAAACCCACAAATTCACTTTCGCCAGACGTAAACAAACCGCCGTCGCTTTCCGCCATGATGCAACCATATGGAAACTTTTCCATACTGTTCTTGCTCTCTTTATCCCAAAGCCCGCTTTTTTTTAAACTAATGTCCGACGGAACCACCACTCACGCACTCATTTCCATAATCACAATAGGCTGGTTTCCTTTCGCCGCTGATTCCACGATTATTTCCCTGCAGTCCAGGAGGACGTCTGTCCACGTCGGCGACCTGTGTGTGTCCAAAAAGATTCGCCACACTGGTGTGGCACGGGCTCGGGGTGGAGAGCGGCAGTAAGTAAACAAGGGGGCGTCCTCTGCATGGCGACAGAGGACGCTGGCGTTGGGGGGGCAGAGCCCATCCCCCGGACAAATATATACCAGTGCAGTGGCTGGAGGGTAACTCCAGTGTGTGTGTGTGTGTGGGGGTGGGGGGGGGGGGGGGGGGGGGGTATGAATGGGTGTGTCTGGACATGGATGTGTAATCACTTGAAACTCTTTGTATAGCATAAGGGAGAAAATTAAGGAGTAAGGGCATTGGAAATGGGACTGTTTTGGAATGTGTGTGGCATGTGTAAAGTGGGTTTAATAATGAATATTATGAACTGTGAAACTGTTGTGTGAGGAAGCTTGCATAACATATATAGCTGGTTTGGTCACAAAGAAAGAATGGATATTAATAACATGGTGAAAAAAATTTGACTTTGAAAGAGGGCAGAGATTTGAATGTTGTGGTTGTTGCTGCAACCCCAGACTCATCTCACTGCATTCCCAGTGGAAAACAGAAGCTTCTACTGGTCGCTTCCATAAGCTTTTGGTTGAGGCTACAGTAAAACCTCGATATAACGGACTTCAGTAGACCGGAATTCGCTTTTATCGGACTCGAGGAGCTACCGGACTAAACCCCTATATATCGGAAAAAGTCCGATATAGCCAGAAAGCAGTCCGGACTGCCTGACAACTTCAGCTATGTTCACCACAATAAGACAAGTAAAAGACATGTTTTTTAGTGCAAAGTACAGTATTATTATACCATTTGATTAATGTAGTGAAGGTATAACACAGTACAATACTGCAATGGTGGTGAAAACTACTGATGCAATCCGGACTAATGTCTGATATATCGGAAAAAGTCCGGATTAGCAGGGGTAAGTCCGGATGTCGCTTTTATCGGAAAATTGCATATTTCGGATTGGCCTGAGCCCCAATTAGTCCGTTATAGTGAGGTCTTACTGTATATTGAAAGACTGTGTTTTAATAATGTTGTGCATGTGGTAAATAAATGTGTTGTGGTGTGGGGGGCTGCCTTTCAGTGTGGGCAAAGTAGCTTGTTTGAGAGTTGTATTTTGTGTTGATACCTTAGCAGGGAACAATGGTGACCACATCGCAGTCTGACTATGCTCATTTTTTTTTACTGAGGTGAAGATGCACTGAACAGGTTGGTGATGATTGGCTGAATGTGACATGTCTGAATAACATCGTTGTATTTCAAATAATTACAAAGTACAGTAAAACCTTGATATAATGGACTTCAATAGACTGGAATTTGCTTTTATTGGACTCGAGGAGCTACCGCACCAAATTTCTATACAGTATATCAGAAAAAGTCTGATAAAGCCAGAAGCAGTCCGGACTGCCTGACCACTTCAGCTATGTTTATCACAATAAGGTAAATAAAAGACATGTAAATCAATGTACAGTACAGTATTATTATACCATTTGATTAATGTAGTGAAGGTATAACACACTACAGTACCGCAATGGTAGTGAAAACAGTTTAAAAACCATTGGTGCAATCCAGACTAATGTCTGATATATTGGAAAAAGTCTGGATTAGCAGAGGAAAGTCCGGATGTCGCTTTTATCGGAATTTCGCTTTTTTGGAATGGTTTGAGCCCCAATTAGTCCGTTATAGTGAGGTCTTACTGTAATGTGATATTACCTGGTAATTACTTGAAGTACAAGGATGTTATCTGGACATGATGCATTCAGCCAATCATCACCAACCTGTCATGTGCATTTTTGCCTTAGAAAAAAAAAAAAGTATAAGTGTGCTTCTGTCCCTCTGAGTAGGGTACTTTCTGAGGCGTGTATGTCTGGTGGTGGTTCACAAAGGATGTTGTTTGGCTGAAGGGTTTGGATGGCTGTGGTGGGTAATGGCTATGTGTTTATGCAAAATATGTGTCTGTGATTTGTAGTGTTGGGTGATCTATAATTTGTATTTATTATGCTGCGTGTTCAAGGGTACACTCCTTGTCCTTTGATCACGAGCGACTGATCTGGGGTTCCTTTCTACACTGGGTCTAGTGCATACAGCTAGAGAAGCAGAGCATAAAAACTCAGTTAAACCAACCTTACACGTATATTACCTTAGTTACACAACACTGAACAAGATACAAATACAATATCACACAATACACTATTCAGGTACAGGCCACAAGTAGGACTAGGGGACCCTGGTCGGGGTGACTGGATATTTGGGATGCTCACAGGTGTCGGCCAGGTGGGGGAAGTCCCGTCAAATGTCCTCTCGCAGGAGGCACGGGACTACTGCCAAGAGCCAGGTCGTCTGGGCTGGACTGCTGGGCGGCATAGAGGGAGGCCATTTCCTGGTGCGGCCTCGTCATGGAGTTGGGCTCTCAGAGATAAGGCCGAATAGGGCAAGCAGGGGCGCTTGTCTGCACCTGCTCTGAGAGGTGGAGTTCTGGCTGATGGGGCTGGGGAGGTCACGTCCCAGGGTCCTGGGGACACCTCTGGGGGTCCAGGGACTGCGGTCTTATGGGTGGAGCCGCCATCAGGGGCGGCCTGCAGCGACCCTTCCTCTGGGAGTCTGACGGCTGAGGATGTCAATGGGGAACTGGCTGCAGGGCATAGACTCCCAGGCTCGTCACGAGGCCTCGCGAAAACTTCTCCAGCTGCAACTCCTCCAGGGGACTGCCTCTGTGGGGAGAGAGAGAGAGAGAAGGTTGTCCCGCTCGGCCGCAGGAGTGGTGGTGGGCCAAGCCAAGGACGTTCCCCATAGGGAAAGTCCTAGGGGCAGAGGACAAAGAGCGGATGGTGGCCTGCTCTCCCTTCCCCATGTGGCCAGTGGCCAACACAGTGGTTCCTCTAACCCCTGGGACAACAGCCAGACAGCGGACGGTGGCCTACTCTCCCTTCCCGACACGGACCGTGGCCTGTGTCATGATCCTGCCCCCTGTGGAGGTGGCAGCCAAAGGACGGATGGTGGCCAATCCTTCCTTCCCCGTGTGGACGGTGGCTGACACGACGGGGCTGCCCTTCTCTGTGTCTACAGCAGAAGGGCGGATGGTGGCCTGCTCTCCCTTCCCAACATGGACGGTGGCCTGTGTCTGGGTCTTGCAGGGGGTAACAGCTGAAGAACGGATAGTGGCCTGCTGCTCCTTCCCGACATGAACAGTGGCCTGTGTCACAGTGCTGTCTGTGTCTGGGGCTGTGGTATCAGCCACCCCAAACCTGGCAACAGCTGGCCTGGCTAGAGAGTAGGTGGCCGGGACTGTGTTCTCGTCAGGATGTTGGGTTGAGGGCAAGAGGGACGCAAGGCAGTCTGGGACATAAGCCCATCTAGCACTGGGCCTACGTGCACCCTATGCACCACCGGGTGGTCTCCTCCTAGGGTGGGTGTTGCTTCAGCCTCACCATTGTCCCTTCGTGGGGTGGGTGTTGCAACACCCCTCCCTGGATCTCCAATCGGGGTGGGCATTTCACCACTGTTGTGTGGGAGAAAGTCACGTCCTCGTGGCTGGAGGTGGTAGGTGTCTGAGAGGGCGGTCTGGTGAGTCGGCATGAGGCAGTAGAGGAAAGTGGCCAAGTGATCGGAGGTCAGATTTGGTTCTTGGTGGGGTTTGTAGGTGACGCGGAGGGTGGAGATCTGCTGTGTGTGCTGGAGGAGGCGGAGGAGGTGAGGTGTCCCACGTATGCGTAGGTGTTTCCCGTGGGCGGGCAACCAGGTCATTCGCTGAGTCATCCTCGGCGGTGGTGGTGGGTCGACGTCCTCCAGTTGTATGCTGGCTAGTGGTGGTGCGGCCCTGCTTTTATTTGGTCGCATAGGGCAGGTGCAAATCCTCCCCCTCGGGAGTTAAGCATGTGTAAATTTCCACTGGGCTTGGTGTATGGATAAGGTTATGGGGGTTGTGTTGGGCAAGTGGGAGGTGGGGGTGGGTGGTTTTAGTGGTGTGGGTGAGGGTGTGGCCGCATATCTGGCTGGTGGGCATGAGAGGTGGCCAGATCTGGTAGTGGTAGTAGTGAGGACAGGTGTAGGTGGTGAATGGACATGTGGTGTGGTGACTGGGTCCACTGAGGGTTCCTGTGGTGAGGTGTGGGAGGCCAGGGGTGGTGTAGTGGTGGTGGTGGGTGAGAGGTTGGTGTGTGGGTAGTGGAGAGTGGTTGGTGGGGGGGACGGGGGGGGGGGGGCGAAGGAGATGGTTGTGTGGGTGTGAGAATGGTGGTTGGAGGTGTGTGTTGCTGGGAATGTGATGAGAGGGTCGGGGGTGGGTTGGGGGTCCCTGGGCTGGGTGGCTGGGCCTGTGGTGGTGGTCTGGTGGTGGGAGGTGAGGCGCTAGGTGAGGTCGCCAGGGGGGAGGTCGGAGGTGAGGAGCGGAGGGAGGGCGAGGAGGGGGAAGTGGGTGAGGGGGACAATGAGGTAGAGGAGGGTGAAAAGTAAAAGTTGTATGAGTCAGATGTGGGGTGTGGGACAGCTGCTGGTGGTGAGGTGGCATGGCAGGTGGGAGTCTGAGTGTAAGGTTATCGTTCGATGGGGAATGGGCGCACATGTCGACTGCAATAGGTGCGTTGTGTATTGTGATTTTGGATGGTGACTTGGTAGGGGTTGGGGAAGCTGGTGATGGTGTAGGGGCCCCATGAAACATGGAGAAATTTTGTTTGGAGTAGGGAGTTTAGCCACTGCTACCAAGTCTCCTGCTTTGTAGGGGTTGATTAGGGTAATATCAAAGTCTTGATGTTTTTGTAGGTGGTGCAATCGTCTTTTGAGGAGGGGAAGGGGTTCGGACGTTAAAGATGTGGAGAGAGGCTGGAGGTGATGTCGTAGCGGTAGGAGGAGGGGGGCTTCTCCGAATGCTCTTTCGAGGGGAGAGATGCTGTCCAGTCGAGGACAGGTGTTCATCTTCCATTGCACGATCTTGACGTGTGCTGGCCAATCGTCATTTTTAGTCTGTTCTATCTTGGCCCGCACTTGGTTGAGAAGGGTGCAGTGGCTTCTCTCACATATCCCCTTCCCCTGGGGCCAGTAGGGAGAGAAGTGCGAGATTCTATATCCAAATATGGTGGTGAGTTCTTCCCATATTTTGCTGGTAAATTCAGGGGCATTGTCTGAGTGCACGGCCTGTGGGATACCAAAGTAGGGGAAGACGTGGCGGATGAGGGCATTGGCCATGGCTATGGCGTTGTGCTCCTTGGCAGGACAGGCAATGAGGAATTTGGAATACGTGTCCATGAAAATGATGATGTACTTGTAGCCGGCTTTAGGTGGGAGAAGGCCGACTATGTGCACAGACAACAGCTGTCAAGGTCTGTGGGAAGTGGTGTTCCCCAATGGGCCAGAGGTGCGGGTGATGTCCTTGGCCAACATGAAAGCTCGGCAGGCCTGGGTGACCTGCTTGGCTAGACTGGAGGGGCCAGGTGTCCAATAAGTGTCGTTTAACACTTGCAACAGTTTCTTGGTGCCCAGATGGATGCCACTGTTGGAGTGAAGGTGGGTCATGACATCAAGGGCAGTTTTGGGGTCAAGTACTATGTGTCCGGAATGGGTAAACAGGTGGTCGCCTTGCTGGTGTGGTTTTGTGAATATCTGGGGCAGTATCCATTGGGGGCAATCTTTGTTGTGCCACTGGTGAACCAGGCTGGGTTCCGCGTGGATGGAGTTGAATGGCAGTCGGGACAGGGCATCGGCATTGGTGTGTAATTTACCGGGGCGATAGGAGATTTCGTAGCTAAATTCCGGGGTCTCTCTCCACTGGATGAGTTGGGCGCTGTGGGTGTTTGACTGGCGCAGCCATTGGAGAGACTGATGGTCGGTTATGATGGTGACACGAGTGCCTGAGATGCAAGCCCCGAAAGTGCTCTAATGCCCATACGCAGCTTTTTTTATCGAGGTGAAAATGCACTGGATAGGTTGGTAACTGGCAGAATGCAACACGTCTGAATGTATTTCAAATAATTCCCAGTAATGTGAATCAAAACTTATTTATTAACCCAAATACAAAGATGCTATTCGGATATGTTGCATTCAGCCAATCATCGCCAACCTGTCGAGCGCATTTTCACCTCAATAAGAAAAACTGAGTACAGTATAGGCATTCTCACTTAATGGCAGTGTAGTTCTTCTCGGCCTGGTTGAGGGTGAGGCTGGCACAGGCGATGATGTGTTCCCACCCTTCTTGCACCTGTGCGAGGACGGCACCGATTGCCACTAGGGGCACGTCAGTGTACAACCAGAAAGGCACGGTGTAGTCAGGGAATGCGACGATCGAGGTGGTGATGAGCTTGGTTTTCAGGGTGTGGAAAGCAGTGATTCGATTGTCAGTCCAGGTGAAAGGCTCGCCCTTTTAGTAATGTCATGAAGGGGTTTGGCGATGTTGGTGAACCCTTTTACAAAGCGCCGGTAGTATGATGTGAGCCCCAGGAAGGTGTGTATTTCGTGGACGTCTCATGGCAGAGGGAGATCTGCGATAGCACGCAGCTTGTCGGGGTCGGGTGCGATGCCTTCCCTTGAGATGATGTGCACCAGGAAGGAGATGGAACGTGCAGCCAGGATGCATTTCGAGGATCTGAGTTTGAGTCCTGTCTGGCGAATGTGCAAGAAAACTTGCTTGAGGCATTGGAGATGGTCAGCCCAGGTTTGACTGAAAATAATTACGTCGTCTAGGTAGGCCAGGCAGATTTCCCAGGTGAAGCCACTGAGGACAGACTCCATTAAGCGGAAAAACGTAGCTGGGGCATTACAAAGTCCAAATGGGAGGACGTCGAACTCATAGTGCTTCCCATTGCTGGTTGAGAAAGCTGTCTTGCCCCTGTCCTCAGGGTGTACGGGGACTTGCCAGTAACCCGACTGTAGGTCCAGGGTGGAGAACCACGATGCTCCGTACAGGGAGTTGAGGGAGTTGTCGATTCTTGGCAGAGGGCTGGTGGCCTTGGTAGTTATGTCACTGAGACGTCTATAGTCCACACAGAAGCGTATGGTACCGTCTTTCTTTTTAACCAGGACAACTGGAGAGGACCATGGGCTGGTGGAGGGTGATATGACGCCGGCATCGAGCATTTCCTGGACCTGCCGGTCTTCCTCAGCCGGCTATTTGGGTTTTTTTCGTTGTGATGGTTGACAAATAGGTGGTCCTGTGGTGTGGGTTTCATGCGTCAGGTCCGTGGTGTGGCTGATGTCTGCTGGTCTTGACGCAAACAGGTCTTGGAAGTCCAGGAGGAGGTGTCAGAGGCTGTCGGCTTGGTGTGGTGAGAGGTGTTCAGGTAGGGGGGGTAGGGTAGTGGAGAAGGAGGGGGGGGATGCACAAGACTTGGCCTCCTTCATCTCTCTGATTACTAACCTTTTGGGGAAGGTGAGGGGGTGGTGGGGAGATTTGCAACACATACTGCCCCGAGGCGAGGGGGAAGGAAGGTGGGGGATAGTAGGCAGGAGGAGAGGGTCCCACATGGTAGGTTAGGGAAGAAGAGGACGGTGGTTCCGGTGGGCCTGTTCAGGTGTAGCAAGGCCTCGTGTTGAGGGGGGATGATTAGGGCGGAGGCGATGGTTGCGGGGAAAGTGAGGTGGGGAGGTGGGGTGGGGGGATAGGGGGTGGTGTGGGGGGTAAGGGAGGAATGTGGGGTGAAGGGGGGAGGGTGTGCATGTGCAGAGTGGCTGAGGGGGGGGGGTCTCGAGGCTTCTGAAAATGGAGATGTCTCTTGTGGCAGTCGATGCTGGTGTGTAATTTTTTGTAGGAGGTCCAGTCCCAGATAGCCATCATATGCATGGAAGGTTGAGTCAAAAACAATGAATTTATGCTGGGTTGGAACTTCCTGGTGGGTGTCGGCACGCAGGGCCCGGGTTTCCCCAAGTATTTGCAGGGAGCCATCTCCCACATCCACAGTGAGGGCTGCAGTGGGGAGAAAACCAATTTGTGGTGGGAGTAGAAATGGGTGTAGAGGCATGATCTGGCTGCTCCTGTGTCCACCAGTAGCCCTACTTTTACCCCATTCAGCCTCATCTTGTCGTAGACTGGAGGTTGGTACTTTTGTGAGATGGCCCCTGCAACTGTGGGGAGGTGTGAGGGCAGTCCTAAAAATCCAGTTGCAGCAGGACGTCATCTTCTTCAGGTTCCACGTCCCCAGGGGTGGTGCCATCAGTGGGGGATGCATCGTCCTCGGCGCCCTTGAGTGGTTGCTCGGTGCCAAGCAGCCTTTAGTTGTTCACGGATGTCATGTAGGGGACATCTGTGGCTGCATGCAGAGAACTCCCACGGGTTGATGGAGATAACGTTGTTATTTTCTTTGGGAGTGGGGCGTCTCTTGGTGGGGTGCGCCCTGGGAATGGTGGGAGTTGTTGGAGGGCTTGAGTTGGTTGTGGGCATCAATGGCTTGTGGTGCAGCATTGGTCTTTTGGCAGGGAACTTACTGATGGCACTGATGTGCTGCGGGGTGTGACGGGCAGCTAGGAGATGTCTCGTAAGCTGGATATCCTTATCAAGGTCTCCCATAGGATCATGAATGGTAAATTGCTCTCTGATGATACTCAGGAGGATCCTCAATAGGGTGTTAAATATGTGTTGCTCCCGGGTAACTCTGCTGGAGTCTGGGTATGCGGCGGTGACAAGTCGCCTGGCTTGGATGAGTGTGTCGTCCAGGTTGCTGTCGAAATTGAGGGTGTCTAGCTATGACAGAGCTATGACTTTCCCTAAGGATGGTGTGACTGCCTGAACCACGATTTGAGTGAAGTTGGCCCATATCAGCTCTGGGATGATCTTCGGTGCAATGCTTGCCACTGCTTTGCCCAGGTTTTTTTTTTTTTTTTTTATGCATGGAAGAAGGAACCAAAGGCCACGGGCCTGCATACTGTTCCTTCCAAGAAAAAGCAAAAACAGTACAAAAGAGAGCCAAATTCAAGATCCCTTCAATTCGAGATGCCTGGACACACTGCGTTTGAAAGACTGGAGATCATAGGAAGTAGGAAATACAAACAGAGGAAGACAGTTCCAGAGTTGACCAGTTGCATAAATAAAAGACTGGGAGTAACAGTTAACTCTTGCATTAGAGAGTTGGACAGAAAAGGGATGAGAGTTTGTTGTTAGACGGGTACTACGTGCCCGTCGTAGAGGTGGAGGGATGCAAGCAGACAGTTCAGAGGAACAGTGAGGAAGGTGAGGCAGGGTAACTACTACTGCCTGTCATCTTCAAATCCTATGTCCAGCAGTGGCTTAACCGTGGATAGGTATGTGGTGATATCATACTGTTCAGGGTTGAACCTTGGTAATTGCATGTGAGGTTTGGCTGCTATTTTGTTGTACTTTCCCTTCTGTTCTTCGTTGCTGCTGACCAGATCAAGAACACCGCTAGCCACCAGTGTTATGCTGCATGTTCAAGGGTCAACTCCTTGTCCCTTAATAATGAGCAACTGATCTGGGGTTCTTTTCTAGACTGGGCCTAGTGCATACAACTAAAGGAACAAGGCATAAAAACTCGGCGAAACCAACCTTACACGTATATTACCTTAGTTACGTAATGCTGAACAAGATACAAATACAATACTGTACCACACAATACACTATTAAGGTACAAGGCACAAGTAGGACTAGAGGACCCTGGTCAGGGTGACTGGATACTTGGGCTGCTCACAGGTGTCAGCCAGGTGTGGGAGGAGTCCCGTCAGAGGTGTCCTCTCACAGGAGGCATGAGACTACTGCTAGGGGCTGGGTTGTTTGGGCTGGACTGCTGGGTGGCATAGAGGGAGGCCCTTTCCTGGTGGGGACTCATTGTGGAGTTCGGCTCTTGGGGCTGGGGCCGAATAGGGCGAGCAGGCGCACTTGTCTGCGCCCGCTCCAGGAGGTGGAGTTCCAGCCAATGGGGCTGGGGAGGTCACGCCCCGGGGTCCTGGGGACAACCCTGGGGAACCGGGGGCTGTGGTCTTCCTTGGGTGGAGCTGCTGTCAGAGGCGGCCTGCAGCGACTCTTCCTCCAGGAGTCCGACAGCTGAAGGTGTCGTCGGGGCACTGGCGGTAAGGCGTGGACTCCCAGTCTCGTCACGGGGCCTCGCCAGAACTCCTCCAGGGGACTGCCTCTGTGGGGCGGGAGAAAAGGTTGTCCCGCTCGGGACAGTGGCCAACACGGCAGTGCTGCCCTTCTCTGGGTCTACAGCAGAAAAGCGGACGGTGGTCTGTTCTCTCTTCCCGACACGGACGGTGGCCTGTGTTGTGGTGCTGTCCCCAGGAGTGACTGCAGAAGAGCGGACAGTGGCCTGCTCTCTCTTCCCAACACGGACGGTGGTCTGTGTCATGGTCCTCCAGTGGTAGCAGCAGGAAAGCGGACAGTGGCCTGCTCCCCCTTCCCGACATGGACGGTGGCCTGTGTCATGGTGATGTCCCCGGAGATAGCTGCAGGAGAAGAGTGGACGGTGGTCTGCTCTCCCTTCCTGACACGGACAGTGGCCTGTGTTGCGGTCCTGCAGGGAGTAAGAGCAGAAGAGCGGACGGTGGCCTGCTCCTCCTTCCCGACACGGATGGTGGCCTGTGTCGCGGTGCTGTCTGGGGCTGTGGTATTAGCCCCACCCCAAACCTGGTGAGGGCTGGCCCGGCTGGATAGTAGGCAGCCGGGACTGAGTTCTCGTCAGGATGTTGGTTGAGGGCAAGAGGGACGCAAGGCAGTCTGGGACGTAAGCCCGCCTAGCCCTGGGCCTATGCTCGACCTATATGCCACCTGGTGGTCTTCTCCTAGGGTGGGCGTTGCTTCAGTCTCACCGTCATCCCTCCGTGGGGTGGGTGTTGTAACACCCCTCCCTGGGTTTCCCGTTGGGGTGGGCATTTCAGTATTGTTGGGTGCAGATGGGGATATGTTGCCGAAATACTCTGTATAGCATTTGGCAATTGATCGTTTGTTTATTTTTGGATGGCGGTAATACAACATGAAATAGCAAGGGTGGGATGGGTAGTGATTTGAAGCAATTATCTGTGTATCTCTGTATTCATATGATATTTGAAAATATTTCTGCTTCTTGATGAAAGTGACCTATAATTATGATACTGATGCAAATTGTACTTATTCTTAAAGTTTTGTTTTGTGTTTCATGAAGCTTATCCATGTCAGACCATAATATGCGGATTACACACACTTTCCAGGTTTAATACATAGTGGGCTGAGTTATAATCTTTCTTCTCCTTAATTCTGCTGATTCCCCTTGCCCCCCCTCCCCTTCTCTCTCTCTCTCTCTCTTGTCTTTCTTTCCTACTCTTTCTTTCTTCTTTTTCTTTCTTTCTCTTTCCTTCATTCTCTTTCTCTCTTTCTTTCTCTTCCATTCTTTCTCTTTTTTTTTCTTTCTCATTCTTTCAGTCTCTTTTCCTCTCACTTTCTCTTTCTTCCTTTCTCTTTTTCTTTCTTTCTCTCCTTTTCTTTCTTTCTTTCCTTCTTTCTCTCTCTCTCTCTCTCTCTCTTTCACGTTCTTACTTTTTCTTTCTTTTTCTTTCTCCTTTTCTCTCTTTGTCTTGCTTTCTCTCTCTCTCTCTCTCTCTCTCTCTCTCTCATTTTTTCCTTTCTTTTCCCTTCTTTCTCTCTCTTGCTTTCTTCCTTTCTCTTTTTTTCTTTCTTTTTCTCTTTCTTCCTTTCTCTCTCATTCTCTTTCTTCCTTTCTCTCTCATTCTCTTTCTTTCTCTTTCTTCTTTCTCTCTCTTTCTTTCTTCCTTTCACTTTTTTCTTTCTTTCTCTCTTTCTTCCTTTCTCTCTCATTCTCTTTCTTTCTTTCTCTTTCTTCTTGCTCTCCACACACACATACACACTACTGTTCCTCTGAATTCTCTGCTTGCATCTCTAACCCATTATGACAGACATGAGGAACCAGCCTTGCCACACCCCTCTCACCCACTCTGTACTGCAACAGTTAACTGGTAATCTGCCTTTCTTGTATACGACTGGTTATTTCTTGAAATGTCTTAGTATGTCTTTTTGCAGTGCATACTGCCCCATTATTTCAAATGCAATGTGTCCAGGAATCTCAGTGGAATGGATATTTCTGTATTTACTTTTTGGAAGGAACTGACAGGGTTTTGATATATGACGGTCATTTACAAATCAGTCCTAATCATTCTCAGAACGAAACTTCAGTGCCCATCTCTTGACGTAGCTGTTGTTGTTGTTGTTGAGTAACCCTGGTCTGCATGGCCGAGCAAAGCCATGAACCACAGGCAAGCAACTGCCTCTGCAGGGCTGTCCCATGCAGTGATAGGGTGCAACTAGGATATCTGGCCTTGAGCTGCATTTAGTCTTGCTATGCCACTAGCTTTATAGGCAGCAGCTTGTTTACTACAATAATGTTGCCCTTGTAACAATAACTGAAGGTCAAATAATTTATCTAAACACAAGTACAGTAAACCCTTGATAAGCCGAACTTTTAGAAGCCGGAGTCTTCAGTTAGCCGAACTCAGGCCGAGACCATGTATGAAAGTTGGCCGAAATGCAAAAGTAGGGGGAGAAATGGCGCCAAGCAGACTCGTGGCGCCAGTCTGCTGCTTGCTTTTGGAGACAGTAGTTGCGCCATTCTTATTGTCATTTAGTGCTGAACAGTGCTCTCCTTTTGCCTTCTGCCTTGCCATGGAAGGTTCATAGCTTAAAAGAAGTGATACTGGCACCTCTAGTCGTAAAGGAATGAAGCTAAAAAAAAAAAAATGTGCACGTGTGACAGTGTAGTGATCATGATTAAAGTTCAGTACTACTATTACTTAAAGTGTTACATTGCAGTCTATTACAGTGATTACATTTAAACTGGGTACTGTTTAGAATTTACGTTAAAGTATGAACTAACCCACCTCCACCAACTCCGTCTCCAAAACAAAACAAACTGCCGAACTTCGAAGAATCTACTGCTTCTAACGAAAGGTGTTACATTGCAGTCTATTACAGTGATTACATTTAAGTTTAGTTCTTAATATAGAGTGAAATAAATACTGGGTACTGTTTAGAATTTACGTTACAGTATGAACTCAACCACCTCCACCACCTCCGTCTCCAAAACACAACAAACTGCCAAAGAATCTACTCCTTCTAACGAAAGGTGTTACACTGCAGTCTATTATAGTGATTACATTTAAGTTTAGTTCTTAATATAGAGTGAAATAAATACTGAGTACTTTTTAGAATTTACGTTCAAGTGTGAGTTAAACCACCTCCACCACCTCCGTCTCCAAAACAAAACAAACTGCCGACGATCTTCTGCCTCTGACGAGAGGCAAATTATGTGCACTGAATTCTTTCTTTTTTGTCTTTCTTTATTAATTTATAAACTGTATATGCTCCTTTACTTCAGTGTTAAGAAGACAAGTAATAAGTATTGTTATTGCAATTCTGGAGGGTGAAAATCCATCTCCAACACACGTTACCGACAGTTGGTACTGCCTCTGTGAATGATTTTCTACCAATTAACCACTTCAGTACTGTGACGTCTATTTCTACTTTATTTACGCTTCCTCCAGCCAATATTATGGCACTCAGGACTGGACTCACATACTGAAGGGGCTAACGAAGGCTGTACCAACCCCGTGCACTTCCACAGATCCAACCTACACTGACTAAAATTGTCTGGTGGCAGCAAGAACAAAATGAAAATACACCCAGCACTGAAGGGGTTAAATGTATATTAAATGCACTATATTGTTTTTTGTCATAACTAATTTATTTATAACTAATTTATTTATATATCCTTCTTTAATTTAGTGTTGAAAGGACAAGTAATAGGTATTGTCTTAGCAATTTTGGGGGGTGATAATTCGGTAATTTAGCAATTTTGGGGGGTGAAAATTCGGTAAGCCGGAAAATTTGGTAATTCGAACCAGGGTAGAGCCTCATATAGTTCGGCTTATCAAGGGTTTACTGTATACACAATGTTTTTCCAAATTAGACTTTCAGCCTTGATTTTCATTAGTGCCATATTTAGTAACAGCAAATACTTTCTTGTCAGAAAGGACGGGAGCCCCTTGGAGAACCACCCAAGCTGAAGATGCTGCTATTGTCCCAGCAGCAGAGGCAACACCTCTTACGAACGTGGTGGCCATAAGGGACAGTCTTCAGTTAAAGGTGTCCACAATGACTGTCAGGCAAAGGCTGCATGACGTTGGCATACACCATAGAATTCAGGCAATAAAGGAACACCTGACACAACAGCACAGAGCGGGGAGGTTAGCCTTTGCTCAACACTACTCCGTGAAGATGACTCACGACTTTTGGTTGCAAGTCTTCTTCACGGAATAGAAGTGTTTCTCCTCCACCTCGCATGGCAGGGTTCACTGCAGGAGAAGAATCAACACCAGGTATATGACGTTACCATTTTTATCACTGGTAAAATTCCCTACTCTTACTGCCCCACTCCAGGCTCTGTCTTCATTGCAGTCATCTGTTTTCTTTCCACCTTTCTATTACAATAATTAACCGATATTCAGACCTTCACGTATGGAACAGGTCAACTACAAAACTGTCTTCCGCAGTCTGCTTGCCCTTTCATCTTTGATCTCGTCTTTTAAAGGCAATATGACCAGGCATCTAAAATAATCAGGATCCCTCATTTTGGTCTTATTCTGTTCAGATTGTCCTGAAAAAAGATATGATTCCTTCTAATATTTGCCTCTGTTTTCTTTGTATAGACATTAGTGCCCCCCCCTGAGAAAAAAAAAATCAATTCTAAATAATATACGGTTAGACAGGGGGACATGTCATCAGTTATTCTGTCTAATGGCTGAGACAATAAAAAAAAGAAGTAAATATGTATTTCACATGCAGATACAAGAGGGTCAACATTTGTGAGGAGGCACAATTGGGTTAGGTTACCTGTAACATCCAGGGATACCTGGCTCTACATGGCATGGGTGACATGTTCAGCATCAAAGGGGATTTTATTCCTGACAAATACATCCATATCCTGGAGGAACATTTCTGCCATCTTTACGGGCAAAGGGTTTCTCGTTCCCAGATGGACCTATTATTTTCATACATGACTTGTGCCCCATTCACACAGCAAGTGTAGCAGAGCAGTGGTTTCAGAGACAGGACACAATTCAACTCTTTGACTGGCCCACCAAAGGGGCCAATCTAAATGTAATAGATGATGTTTGGGCTGAAATGGTTAATACCTGGCAGCCAAGAGACGAGAGGACAAGAAATGAACTGCAAAACCATGTAATCACCCAGTGGGAACTTTGCTGGTGCAAACACAACTTCATCCATGGCCTTGTAAGTTCCATACCTGACAGGTTGCAAGCAGTGATTGAGAAAGAGGGAGGCTGGGTCTGATATTGATGTGAAAAGTTAGGCAACAGTTATCATTATATTAAGGATGTATGCATTATTAGAAATAAAGTGATTTTTTTATATAATCTATATAGATGATACTGTTATTATGTAGTATTATGAAATATTGTCTTCTGTTCCTTCTGTGGAGGAGTTTTGTTATTTGGGAGACATGTTATGTGCCGGAGGTGGGGCTGGAGATAGCTCGGTTGCTAGGGTGAGAAGTGGTTGGAAGAAGTTCAGGGAGCTGTTGCCTCTCCTGACATTGAGAGGATTCTCCTTATGCGCTAAGGGGTCTTTGTATGCAGCATGTGTTAGGAGTGTGATGCTATATAGTAGTGAGACCTGGGCGGTAAAGGAAGAGGATATTCGCAGGCTTAAACGTACAGAAATGACAATGATTAGGTGGATGTGCAGTGCATCCCTGCGTGCAAGGCCTGGGGGGGCTGGGTTTACGATGGAAGAGTTGAGAGGTAGGATGGGACTCAAGTGTATTGGTGTTGTGATGAGGAGAGGTAGGCTGAGGTGGTTTGGACATGTGGAGAGGATGGGGGATGATAATTGGGTACAGAGGGTGAGAGGTGTTAATATTGAGGGAGGGGTTAGGAGGGGTAGACCGAGAAAGACATGGGACGAGGTCATTAAGTGTGACTTAAGGGTTAAGGGACTGAACAGGGAGGCTGCCAGGGATCGAGCAGCGTGGAGAGCCGCCATTAGGTGACCAAGGCCGACGCATGCAAGCATGTTGGAGCCTTCAAAAACGAAACGAAACGATATATATATTAGAAGGCAAACTACACTCACTGGGCTCACACCGCGAACTGCCCGGGCCCCCGGCTGCACACTGCAGGACCCTTCCGATGATGTCATCCCTCATGACGTAACAGGTGTGTGCAGGCACACACACACTAACAGCAGTATGCACTAACACTCTCGTCCTCTCTTCTTAATTTGACAAAAGATTCCAAGAACGAAGCTGAATGGTCTATTAGCGTATGATACACACTATGTATCCAATACACTGACTTTTGTGTGAGTACCATCAACACCCGATATGCACTATGCATCCAATACATAGACTTCTGTTTAATTACTATCAAGACCCCGTCTGTGGCCACATACAGATAAGTGATGTTTCTTGAGTATTATAATCCTTCTAGTCTCGGCTGACTGCTGCACGCAGCCGCTTGGTCGAGGCACCTTTCTTGGCGAGACAATCAGCCAGTTGTTGTGATGTATCCACCCAAGATACTTCATCAATCTCCCCTCGCTCCAACATGTCTTGTAATACAGCAATATCAAAGCGCAATCTCCTGTCTTCTACGCTCCTACAGGAGTAAAGGGCATCCAACAGACTCTTGTTGTCGACGAAACACTTTATTTTGATCTTTCCACATCCAGAGACCTCATGCAATATGTTGGCGAGATATACAGGTCTCAGCACATTCAAGCAGCGCCAACACCTCAGTAGATAAGGTAGATTTGATGACCCTCCTGATCTTTCTTGTCTGCCAGAATATAGGACATCATGCCTCACTAGCATCTCGTAGGAAGATCACAAAACCTCCCTGAAACCCATTGCCTACAAGGATGGCAAATGAGGCATCCGAAAAGCACTCTATACGACAGTCCTCGATCGGCCCCATTCTTGGAATGTATAGCTTCGTGTTGTCAGTCTTCACCCTTGAAATCACCTTATTGAGTCTAAGCAAATCCGCTATGGTAGCTCGGTTGCTAGTCACACTCAACTCGCACACATCAAAGGCAATATCTGGCCGTGTGTGTGTGTGGCAATCCAGCTGATTTGCCCAATTAATGCTCGGTACTCCATTTTCTCAGACTCAGACAGCTCTCCTGATTTTACTGCAGCACGATGTCTATTCAGCGTGACTGGTTTCAAAGATGAAGCATACTGGAATTGGTCGAGCATTATGCTGCCATCGATGTTGGAGATGACATTGAGACCAACGTATTTGAAGGCTTTTGATTCTGAACTGCTGATGAGGAATATTTGACTCAATCGGTTTATCACTTGCTGCTCGAACTCATCTGTACCAGCCAAAAGGAAGTCATCGACATAAATCCATACAATGCCTTCGACTTTGCCACTATTGCTTCAAGAGAACAGCGCTGAATCCAGTGATGACACTTTAGCTCCGAGACTCAACAATTGATACCAAAGCCTAGCGCATCACAAAGGCCGTAAACAGTTTTCTTTAGTCTCCATAACTTACCATATGCATATTCAGGCGGAGGACGTAAATGAACAACTCTCTCAATGTCATTACCTTGCAAGGAGGCAGCTTTCACGTCCATAATGTGGCAATCCCACTGGTTGGTGGAGGCCAAAGAAAGTGCCAAATGCACTGCTTCGTTTGAACAAGTAGGCGAGTCTTTTCGGAGATCCACTGTGTCTTCCTCAAATCCTCTGGTGACTAAGTGGGCTTTAACAATAGGCATTCCATTTTTCAGTTTTTCCATCACAACCCATCGAACCGTTATGGCACCTTGCCCAACATCATCTACTTCCTCATACACATTATTATTCTACCAGTTTGCAATTTCATTTTCATCAGAGCATAAAAAGGCATCAGAGTTGAAAAGAACAAGCATTTCTGCGTCATCATCAACCACTTCCCATTCGCTAAAATCCTTTTGCAAATCTATCCAATCAATGCTGCCATCAGAGTTCCTCTTCAAATTACAGCAGTGTTTGTACTTTCCAGTGGCTTTACCTGCCCGACTCATAATCCTTCCAGACACCAACTCTCCACTTTCTGAATGTATTCCCTTTATACGTTGACCAACAGAAACTTTGGGAGGCTGATTAACCGGAATAGAAACTGTGGGAGGCTCATCAATTGGAACCACACCATCTTCCGATCCGTCATCTGGTGGACAGTCATTCAACACTTGCGAAGGATCGTCATTAGGCTTCTCCTGGACAACGTTGTTCTTTTCATCACTGCTGACACCATCTTCAACTGTAGTATCTTGCTCTGGCGCATGCACTAGACGACACACGTGCACTCGCACGTAGACACCGCCGTGTCTCACCAGAATTTGTTTCCCATCTCTGCCTATTACAATTCCAGGACCGTGCCACTCATGACTGCCATTTCTTTTGTAGAAGACTTCATCTCCATTTCGGATGTTGTTTAAGTCACTTGAACGTACGTTGTGCCGCAGAGCCCTAGCCAAACGTTCATCTGATTCAGTCTTTATAAACTCTTGTCTTGCTAAATGAAGAACGTTCAAGTTGTCTCTCACAATTTCTGATGGTGATGAAGGTTCCAAGGCTGCAGGATCATTTGCGTACACATTAGGCAGGCCAGGGTTTTGACCAAAAACAAGTTGAAAAGCCAGCGTAGATGGTGAGAGCATTTCTTGCCGATACTGCCCATGCCAAGGCCACATCCAATTCACACTGGCTATCAGCCATTATCTTCCTAACAATGTCACCAATGACTGTATTTTGATGCTCACAGACTCCATTGCTCCAAGGACTCTCTGCAGAAGCTGTCATGATGTTGATATTGAAGGCCTATCCCAATGCTCGCATTTCCGCATTGTTGAATTCACAGCCACTGTCTGTAAGAATTCTTCCAGGTGTTCCAAACACAACAATCCAGCTCCGAAATATTCCTTTGATAATGGTGGGCGCACACTTATCCACAATTACTATCGCATTACAATACCTGGTCACCAAATCAACAAGGACTAAGAAATAATGCCTTCCCCAAGCTTTCAAATCCATGGCTATGGCTTCATTAAACTTAGACGCCATGGGCAAACTGACTACGGGTCGGGGCTTGGCTTTCTTAAATCTGCAACAGACTGTACAAGCATCAGATACAGCCTTGATAGCCCGCTCCAGTTCTGAACCTTTAATCCCCGCATCTGTGATCAGTTTAATCAATTTCACCGATGTTGGGTGTCCAAACTGCCTGTGAAGCTTCAAAGCCGTTTTTTCTACATCACCCCCAAGAGATGCCAGCGTGATTGTTTCACAAAATTCACAACCTAGTCATAAAGAAATTGGAAGCAAGTAATGGCCTGAAGATGAGGACTTCAAATTAATGATAGTTTCACAAATTCTGACCTGGTCACTTCCAAAGTTAATCAACATTTTTGCTTCTTTCATGGAACGTTTACTCAACAGCAAGGGAATATTTCAGTTCACAACATCAGTCACGATGGTTGCACGCATATTTCCAATGTAGCAGGGTAGAGTAACACATCTGAGGGAAGAAACTGTGACACCATCAGCAAAAGTAAACGTTGAGGATGATGCTTCTTCTCTTATAGCTTTATGTTCGTAATCAGTGAGCTCACTTAGATAGCAATTGATCCATTCAACTCCACATACAGTTGTAGAACACCCTGTGTCTAGAACAGCACATCCCTTAGATTCTTCTACTAAAGTCTGTAACTTATCTTGACTAGCGGCATCATCCGCATAGCCCATAAATAATGACAGATGCACTATTTCAGAATTTTCTTCTCGACTGCTGTCGTTTTCGTATACATCCGGACAGTCACGTGCCCAGTGAAATCTAGAATCACATACGAAACACCTCTATACCTTTCCGTCAGACCCAAGTGGGTTCTGCCTTCTGCCAGTGGATGAGCGTTGGGGAATTCTAGCAGATACGGTTGAATATCGGCCACCACCACGACCTCGATCATGTACTGCACCACCCCGCAACATTCTCTGTCCTCGTCAAGTATCTCTTACATAAAACGTTTCCTCACCCCCAACTTCATCACTCCAAAATACTGGTTCGCCCTTCCCCTCCTTGGCAGACACCGATGCATTGTTCTACCTGCCAATTTCACAAGCAAAAATACGATTTAGGGCAGATTTCATGTTTTCGTATGTCACCTCAGTTATCGCAGACATCACTAGTTGTTGCTCACTGTCTGAAAGTTTGCATGCAGCTAAGAGCATAAAAGCCATCACAGAATTTGGCAGTGCCATGTCCTGCTTCGTAAATTTTAAATAAACATGCTCAAATTCTGCCACGGACTTAAGAATGTTCATATCACCGGCTCATCTGAAGTTATACCATTCATGAAAAGATGCAAACTGCCGACGTCCTTTGTCCACGAGAAATAAACTGCCTAGTTTTTTCAGCAAGGTCTGAACACCATTCTCTTGTTTCAAATCAGCTGCATCAACTTCCGAAGACGCCACCCTTGCTCTTCCAGACAATGACAGGTGAACAGCTAAGGCTTGCTTCTTTTTTGGTAAGTCCATCAGTTTGCACCAAATGTCGATGTCCTTTTTCCAACTCTCATAAGAAGAATCATTTTCAAGTTTTGGAGGCCACTTAGTCGAACACGACGCCATTATTTTCTAACTACACTCTGCTACCAGTATCAGAAAAGGTAAACCACACTCACCGGCCTCACAAAGCGAACTGCCTGGGCCCCCGGCTGCATACCGCAGGATCCTTCCGGTGACGTTATCACTCGTGGCTTAGCAGGTGTGTGTGCGCACACACACACAGTAACAGCAATGTGCACTAACAGTTATTATAAATGACCTCCTTTGGTCCCTGCTGAATTATTATATATGGCATGTGACCGTGGCTGGTCTGGTAAAACACTTCATCTGGCATGGCTCTGGAACCAAAGGTGCTGGAAAATTGGTGCTGTACCTGAGATCCACCATTAGTGAAGTGTTTTGTGTCAGTTGTTTATGTGTAGGTCAAGGATGTAGGCAGTGACACTCAGTCCCGCCTTGCCCTGCTCAAGCAACACATGAAGAACAGCGCCACATTTCACAAATTATACAGTACGCTATCTCCAACCGACCAGCACATTACCTGACATGCATCATTATCTGTCATAGTAGGTGGCTGAATTTAATAAAATTTCCTGGGAAACTTGAAAATCAAAATTGATGCCATTCATCAATTTAACAAAACACAGTTTTCTACCAGCATTACCTGCAACCTTGAATTATGGCCTTAAACAGATGGCTTCAAATTATGGCCTTAAACAGAT
>JAGKTI010004949.1:20422-47609 GCA_018397915.1 Birgus latro
AGTAGAAAAGTTAATAGCCTCTGAAAACCACCGCAGTCAGGCCGTGTTGTGTTAAGCCGCTCCGGGTCGTCTTGGGACACTCATTTCTCAGCTGAATATAAACATCCCATCGCTCGCTGTGTTCGCTCGCTTGTAACAAGGCATATGGGCTTGATGGAGTCCGTCCTGTTGTCCTCAGGGTCTGTGCTTTTGTACTTACACCCTGCCTAGGCAAACTCTTTTGCCTTTGTCTGTCAGCTTGTACCATTTCTTCTTGCTGGAAGTTTGCTCTCATTCAGCCTGTCCCAATAGGGGTTACCATTCCTAGCCCTCTAACTATCGCGTAACTGCTTTAATATCCTGTATTTCAAAAGTTTTTGAATCTGTTCTTAACAAAAAAAAAAGATTAAAGTACTTTTCCCATCACGACATTCTGTCTGATCGTCAGCATGGGTTCCACCAGAGACACTCCTTTGGCAATCTTTTCAGCTTCCTTTCAGACTCCCGGTCATCCTCGTTTTGGGGCTTCGGGGAAACCTTTGCCATTGCACCTCACATCTCAAAGGCTTTCGATCTAGTCTGGCCTAAATCTATAATTTCCAATCTTCTTTCTTATGATTCCTATCCTTCTATCTGTGCCCTCGTCTCTAGCTTCCTTTCTGGTCGTTTTACAGCTGCTGTTGTAGACTGCCACAGTTCTCCTCTTAGAGCTATCAATAACGGTATTCCTCAGGGCTCTGTCCTATCACCAAATCCCTTCCTTCTATTAGCTTCAGTGACCTTCTAAACTGTACATCTAATCTTATGCTCTCATACACTTATGGCTCCACCCTTCACCTTTTCATTCACTTTCCACAGCATCCATTTCAGCAGTGACTTCAACAAACACGGAATGAGGCTATGATACACCTAATGCCTGACTTGGCTCATATCTCTGATTTGGGTAAAAGTAATCTTGTTTTAAGTACTTCAAAAACTCAGTTCTTACATCTTTCAACCACTCAAAATCTTCTGCATGAGTATCTTCTAATATTTAACAATATTAAGCTAAATTCTACATCATCATTAAACATATTTTGGGTTTCATTCTCTCTGGATTTGTATTGGAAAGCTTATATTACCTCTTTTGTAAAATCTGCTTCCAAGCGATCAAGTGTGCTAAGCCGACTCAGCGCCTTCTTTACCCTTGCACTGTTGTTGACTTGATACACGGTTTGTATTCGCCCCTGTGTAGAGTACAACTCTCATTTGTTTCGAGGCTTCCCACACACAGCTCTTCTTAACAAGGTGAAGTCAAAGGCATTTTGTCTCAGTAACTCTCCTCCTCTTTCTGGCTCCTTTCAACCTGTCTCTTCTCCGCACTGTTGCATCTTTACTTCTTCTCTGTCGCCACTTCAACGGTCACTGCTCCTCTGAACTGTCTACTTGCATGCCTCCACCACTTCAGCGGACATGTAGCACCCGTCCGTCAACGAACTCTCATCCCTTTTCTGTCCAACTTTCTGATGCAAGAGTTAACCGTTACTCCCAGTCCTTCATGCATGCAACAGGTCAACTCTGGAACTGTCTTCCTCTGCCTGAATTTCCTACTGCCTATGACTTCCAGTCTTTCAAATGCAATGTGTCCAGGCTTCTCGAACTTAACAGATCTTGAATTTGGCGCTCTGGTATATTGTTTTTGTTTTTTTTTCTTGGAGGGAGCAATCTTATGGGCTTTTGGCCTTTGGTGCCTTCTTCCTTGCATAAAAAAAAAAAAAAATGATATTCTGGCACTCCGGCTTTCATTTCCAGGGTCAACAAGTCTTCTCATCCTCGCTCACCTATCCCATCCTCCATCTGGGGGCCATGGTTCACCTGTATGGAGAAATAATGATCATCCAGGAAGTCATTTCTATTCCTTACGAATTGCAGCCATTTATATCTGTGGCATATNGAATTTCCTACTGCCTATGACCTCCAGTATTTCAAATGCAATGTGTCCAGGCTTCTCGAACTGAACAGAACTTGAATTTGGCGCTCTGGTGTATTGTTTTTGTTTTTTCTTGGAGGGAGCAATCTTATGGGCTTTTGGCCTTTGGTGCCTTCTTCCTTGCATTAAAAAAAAATATGATGTTCTGGCACTCTGGCTTTCATTTCCAGGATCAACAAGTCTTCTCATCCTCGCTCACCTATGCCATCCTCCAACTGGGGGCCATGGTTCACCTGTATGGAGAAATAATGATCATCCAGGAAGTCATTTCTATTCCTTACGAATTGCAGCCATTTATATCTGTGGCATATATCTTCGTGCTTCAAACCCAATGTGAGGTCATTACCTTTGTTCTTGCTTCTGTTATAGGGAAACAGATGAATGGCACTTTTTGGAACACCATGTTCAAATCTTTGTTATGGAAATTGATAGATATACGTACCACCCTTGTCCATCTCTTCCACAAGCTTCTCATGCAGGTACACCTTTTGTTTAGGCATTACCTCTTTGATCTCGGTGGTGATATTTTGGGAGATATTTTTGGTCGTACAATGAAGCAGGATTTCTCGGACTTTCATTCTCATTCGGGAAATCTGTCCTCTGTCCTTGTGTCCCAAAACAGGGTTATGAATGCTCATCATGCTCTCCTTCAGAAGATCTCCGAAATGAAGTTTGTGCTCTCCTGAACCACTTCTCTGATGTTCTTCACAAATTGCCTTGGAAAATTAATGCTATGTTCGAGTTTCTGTACCTGACGTTTCATGTTGATACCTTGTATTTGTCCAATAATTCGTTAATGTCATAAGTCCTTTGGTTTCGTTCGCTTGTTGGTTGATGGTGTTGAAGGCCGTGTTATTCTGGATTAGAGTGCATATATTATATACAGTAAAAATATTACAAAATATTAGTTACGATGTAGGAGAATGCTAACAGCAAGGTGCTGGAAAATATCCGTGTAAACGTAAAAAGTGAAACATCTTCACTGCTTCTGTCTACCGTGTCTAGCTTCTTTCGCCATGATATTTTGAAGCTAATGACTAGAAAAGGATATATCATTTGACAGGAACTTTGACTCTGCCCTTTTCCCCTTACCTTTGACAGATTGTTCTCAAGCTGAAATACTTCTATCTTACATTGCGCTTAACTCATCTACAAAGGTTCATTAAAGTTGAATTGAAGGTGTTTAGTTTCATCTTCTTCTACAAGCGTCATATCTGAACTATTGTGCTGAAATTAAAATCACTTCGGCTAACCATAAACGCTTCCACCAAACAAACTTATATTAAACGATAATATTTGAGATAAACGAACAAAATCTTTTACTCTGTCCTGTGACCTTACTTCTGAACTATTTTTTCCGAACTGAATCACAGCACCATTCCCTTTCCCCCAACCCTTCCAAGTCTAACCACAATTGGCTCAAAACTGTCGAGTAAACGTTACGCAGGACCTATGAAGTTTGATATACTGTTGCTCTAGAATTAATCACCTGTTCCTTTCATAGTTCTCAACCAGAATGCAACACATGGCTTAAATCCGTTATATTTATTTATATATATTTTTAATCCTCCAAAATACTGCTAACAGAAACACAGACAAATACAGTATATGGATAACCCCAACGTAGTGCTTAAGCGAGTTTGTACAATGAACACATAACATTCTTATGTGTGATATCTATCGAGGTAGATAACCCTTTTACTTGTATGTTCCAAGAGTGAACCTCATCCTTATTCACTTGTTAAGTGATGGACACTCATCACCTTCCCCTTCTACCGTTCAGTTGCTTGTCTCATATGCTGTACAAGAGGATCATGCAGTATAGTGACCGTCAGTAATTAATTTGGGTATGTGTGTTTCTGAACTAATACAGAAATGTACAAAAGTACTGCTGACTTTAGCACATTAGGCTTTAAATCAGCTTCATTGTAATGCAGTGAAAATACTGACCGTATAGTTACCTCGCTTTCCAACCCTACAAGATAACTCTCTCTCTCTCTCTCTCTCTCTCTCTCTCTCTCTCTCTCTCTCTCTCTCTCTCTCTCTCTCTCTCTCTCTCTCAGTTAAATTTACAGTAGATATTTTCATCTAAATTTGTCAATCTCCAAGTCTCGCCCAAACTTTAGCCAGACACTGCATGCATTATAAAATTATATTCAATCTTCAGACCAAAGCCAAAATTGAAATTAAGTTATTGCAAGAAAGATAACCTGACGTGCCTCAATGAGATGTAGATTAAAACCAGGGGGTTGGGAAGTCTAGTCTTGTTAAGCTGTTTTAATTGCGGGGCCGACACACTAACTTTGCCCTGTATGGGATTAATGAACTGCAGAGTTGGGAAGGGGAAATGTAGCTTAGGGTAGAGTACACACACACACACACACACACACACACACACACACACACACACACAGATGGAAGAAATTAAGAAGCAGTTGCACATGCAGAAGGAGGAAAATGTGAAATTAGTAAAGGAAGTTAACAGGAAAGACACAACAATAGATGAGCTTTTAGTTCAGGTTGGTACACTTAGAAAGAAGATTAGTGAAACGGCAAGCACAGTTGTCAACCATGAGAGTATTATGGAAGAGTTCAGAAATGATACAGCGACAATAAGGCAGGCAAGCACTCTGACAGATCATAGCAGTGATATGGAGAATACAACCCACGTGAATGAAGCGATACAAAGCTACAAAAATGATGTAGAAACTACATATGCTGAAATGGTGAAAGTAAAGAAAGACTTAGAAACAAGAGTTGAACAAAAGAGCATTAAAAAGGAAGTGAAGAAAATAATCGAAAACAATTCAAAATTGGTCAAAGAATCAGCAGACATCAACAAATCTATAGTAATCACTGGTAAAGAGGAGGATGAAATAAAATACAAGATTTCGGGAGACAAAAGGAGATGGCAAATGTAATGAACATACTGAAGGAATTATCAAAGAAAATATGTAGTAAAGACGTAGAGGAACACAAAAGGCTAGGGAAATACGAGAGAAATAAATCAAGGCCCCTGAAAGTAACCTTCCAGAGTGTAAACACTGTGGAGGAAATACTGAAAAATGCAAACAAACTTATGGAAAAGAGGATTTCAAAAATGTATGGATAAAAAGATGCCTAACTCAAGAGGAACTGGGATTACTAAAAGAGAAGAGGCAAAACAAAGAACGAGGGAAGATCAGAGGAAGAGAACATCTTTTTTTTTTTTTCCGAAGTAATTGGATTGCAAGTATGAAAGTGGTACATGAACAGGAGGGAATAAAGAGAAGGAAGGTAGTAGACCCAAGTCATGACAAGTATGTAAACATAGTTGATGTACTCAAATGTAAATGGAATGGTATTTAAATTACTAGAGATGAATGATTATATCAAGGAAAAGGAACCACATATTGTTTGCCTAACTGAAACAAAATTAATATCAAGGATATCAAACAATACCCTAAACCTAGAGGAGTACAATATATGGAGAAGAGATAGGAGCTTTAAAAAATGAGGAGGAATTATAATATTAACAAAGAAAAATCTGCAAGTCAAAGAAATAGAACTAGACATACCCTCACAGGTAGAACTGACTGCAGTAGAGATTAGTATGTCTGAAGGGAAATTAATTGTGGCAGATTTATACATGCCACCCAAATCAAACAATTGGGAAAAAGGCAAATATGAAGACCTGGCAGAGAGTACAATTCAGAGTTTAAGACCATTATTACATAGAATGGACGAGATATCTGAAAGAATTATACTATCTGGAGATTTCAGTACAAATATAAATTGGAATACTCTAGATATAAAAAGCCAGGAAAGCTGTTGGGACCAAAAGCTCCTGGACCTTGTGCAGGAGTTTTTCCAAACCAAAAACGTAAAAGAAAGCACAAGAAAAAGAGGACGATGTACCATCAGTACTAGATCTTATATTTACTAGGCAAGAAAATGATACTGACAATATTTTGTATCATCCTCCATTTGGCAAAAGCGACCATGCAGTATTAAATTGCAATTTCAGGATTGCATATGACATAGTTAACAGTACTGAAAGTTACAAAATGAGCCTAAACTACAAAATGGGCAACTATCATGACCTAAAGAAATGCTTCTTAGAAACAGATTGGGAAAAAGAGCCTAGAGGGCAAGATTTAATTGTTATATATAGAAAATCCTATGAACTTTATGAAACAGGAGCCCAAAATTACATCCCCTGGTAAAAAGAAGCAGAAATGAAAATAAAGAAATGGTTTAATAAAGAATGTAAAAAAAATCAAAAGAAAAATGAGATTTGTTGTGGAATAGGTACAGAAGACACAATACTGAGAGGGCGTATAACAACTATAAACAGGCAAGAAACGAATACACAAGAATAAGGAGAGCAGCCCCAAAACAGTTTGAAGGGGGCACCATAAACAAACGTAGTGATCAACCGAAGCTATTTCACAGCTACATCCGAAACCAAACTAAAGTAAAAGATAAAATACAGTCCATTATGGATGAAAGGATCCTCTACACACAAGAGAAAGATATTTGTGAAACACTAAATAAGAATTTCCAATCAGTTTTTACAGAAGAAAATAATTTTGAGAGGGATGATATGGAACATGCTTGCCCAAACATATTACCACATATACAAATATCAGAAAAAGAAATACAGGAAGAGGTAATTAAATTAGACAGGAAAAGCTAATGGTCGAGACGAAACTTCATGTTGGGTGCTACATGAATGTGCAAAGGAGTTAAGTAGACCATTATCTTTAATATTCAAGGAATCCTTGGGTCAAAGTAAACTACCTGATACTTGGAAGAAAGCAAACATTGTCCCCTTATTCAAGAAAAGGAATAGACAAAATCCACTCGACTACCGACCAGTATCACTAACCAGTGTTGTAAGGAAGATACTGGAGAAGCTAATAAGAAAAGCTTGGGTAAACCATCTTGAAGAACACAATATGATAACAGAAAGGCAATTTGGTTTCAGAAAGGGAAAATCATGTATTACTAATCTATTAAGCTACTATGACAGAGTTGCAGAAAAATTACAGAAAAGAGAAGGATGGGTGGACAGTATCTATCTAGATTTCAAGAAAGTATTTGACAGAGTACTGCACCAAAGACTTTTATGGAAACTGTACCATCAAGGAGGAATCCGAGGCAAACTGTACTGTTGGAGCAAGATTTTCTCAGAAAAAGGGAAATGAGAACAGTATAAGGGGAAATTACTCATCATGGAGGGAAGTGACAAACGGAGCAACCAATTATGTTTTTAGTGTATATACATGACATAGCTAGTAACATTGGAAATGAAAGCATATAAATATGTTATATAATATCTTGCTTTCACCATTATCATATCACCATCCATATAACGAATTAGCAAAGAAAATTCAGACATCTTTCTCCAATTTCACAATTGATATTCAGCATATGGTTCGCTGTCATAATAAAAACCCACTGTATCATTCAGGAATTTTCTATTTTCACCAATACACACAGTGTGGAAATCCTTTCATTTCCTCGTCCTGGTCATTCAGTCATATGCATTTAACCCGCCGGGCCCCACCGACGTACGATGCACGTCACTACTTTTTTCCACGGACAGACCCACTGACGTGCATCGTACATCACTCAATTGCAAGGCCCATCGTGTGCACATTTTTAAACATTCGCGGGTGATTTTTGGTAGGCATATGTGGGAGACCTTCCTCTACCTGCTGTCAAGCAGGGATACTGCCTGGCCCCTCCTGACCCCCCTTCCGCCCCTCCCCCCCCACACTGGGCAATTCATCTGTTAGTAGTAACCTGGCCAGTAAAGATAAGTTGCCCCACGGTCTCTCCAATGACGAAATTCACGGTGAAAGTGATTCCTGAGATGGAGGACAAAGAAACAAAGAAGCTAGAGGTAGAAACAAACAGAAATGATAAGGCGGTAATATCGTAAGGAAGGTGCCATATGCTGGGGTTTTGGGTGAGTGAACAATGCTTTTATTGCCTATATAATTGTATGAAAACCAATATAGACTTGCACTGCACATAAATTCATACCAAATAAATAAATAAATAAATACGTAAATTGAAAGTGGCTTGAATTAGTTAACCCTTCCATAGTTCGTTTTCCTTAGCCAGGTACCCTGAAAAAGAAGAAAAAACATAAGGATGAATGACACCTATATCAACATTTTTAAGCTCAGGAGGGCGATTTCTCTATGAATTTTCGATGTTTCTCACCAAAAGCGGAGGTTCGAGCAAAAAAAAAAAAAAAAAAAAAAAAAATGAAAATCGGTCGGGTTCTGAGGGTGTGTTTCGTAAGAAATCGGTCGGGACTGGACGGGTTAATGCCATGAATATAACATACCTTTTCGCAAAGCTTCTCCAGTATTTGCCTGACTGCAGATATTTGATACACACAATCTCTGTTGCTGTAGAAAAGTTTTTAACAAAATTGTCACCAGTTTTACCTTCTCCACCACTATTCCTGTACATATATCATGGACTCTACGGGTCAAATCAAGCAATGATACTTCAATAATCTTTACACAACACGTCAAAGATTTTTTTTTAAATATATAATTAGCAGGTGCACAGTGAGACTCTTCTAATTAGTCACAAACCTACTCATACTAGATCAAAACAAACACCTTAGCTAATACAATACTAAATGGGAACAGTTACAACAGTAGAATGTTATTTGCAAGTTAAATACAAATTCTTAACTTACAGGTCAAAGTCTTGAAGTATTTTTTTATTCTATTTCACTAAGCTATGGAAGGGACATGGAGGATGCTGGAGTCAAGAAAGAAGAAGTACTCTGCCATCCCTGGCCGCTCTTTATATATCACAGTAGCCACGCCTCTTTTCCTCCACTGGGTCTGTCTAATAGCAGGACATTATCCAGTAATCTCTTCGAGAGGGTAGTCACGCATGGTTGTTCAGCTGGCGTTGGCTTCTACATTAATGGGGGCAGTCCTCATCACTTGGGTTCGGCTCTGCCTCGTGTCTCTCCTTGTATTTCGATGGAGGTTGACCTTTATCATCACTGATATGCTGTGTTCCAAAATGTGTTGTAGCTGTGTAAGTATTTGATGATACCTTGTGCCACAAATAGCAGAGATCGGATGATATCAAACGATCATTTCACACTAACAAAATCCCAGATTAGAGGCAAGGCAGTGGGCAGTAACATCATCGTACCCAGAACAATTACAAGACAAATTTTGCAATATTTCCTCCTCACTTGGGTCATTGTTTCCATATCACTGACAGACCTCTGTTACTCCAAAGTTTGTGGCATTTATTTTTACATCTCTTTCTTTTAAGTATTTCCTCTGTATTTTTATATTTCTGCACATACCAGAGCAGTATCTGACCCCTTCGCATTTACTGACCTTTACACAGCTTTCCTCACTTCTCTCATTACAATTCCTCCAGCAGTAGCTTCTTTTCTTGTGATCCACTCAACACAGCCCTTTTCACCACCACTATGCTTTAGTTATTCGTATTCCCGGGATTTAAAGCATCTGCTCCTTATACCAGTTCCATTACCATGCATTCTTCCAATTTCGCCCCACACTTTTTTGCACAAACATTGTTACGTTCCTGAATATCCAGAATAATTTTGTTTAACCCGCCCAGTCCCGACTGGTTTTTTGCCCAGCCTACCCAGATCCCGACCGATTTTCATTTTTTTTTTTTTTTTGGCTCAAACCTCTGCTTTTGGTGAGAAACATCGAAAACTCATAGAGAAATCTCCCTCCTTAGCATACAAATGTTGATAGGTGTCATTCAGCCTTATTGTTTCCTTCTTTTTCAGGGTACCTGGCTAAAGAAAACGAACTATCGAAGGGTTAATTAAGTCAAGCCACTTTAAATTATGTATTTATTTAATTATGTGGTAATAATTTATGTGTAGTACAAGTCTATATTGCTTTCCACACAATAATATAGGCGATAAAAGCATTGTTCACTAACCCAAAACCCCAGTATATTGCACCTTCTTTATGCCATTACAACCTCATCATTTCTGTTTGTTTCTATCTCTAGCTTCTTTGTTTCTTTGTCCTCCACCTCAGGAATCATTTTCACCGTGAATTTCGTCATTGGAGAGACCGTGGGGCAACATACCTTTACTGGCCAGGTTACTGCTAACAGATGAATTGCCCAGTGAGGGGGGGAAGGAGGAGAGGGGGGGTTAGGTGGGGCCAGGCAGTATCCCCGCTTGACAGCAGGTAGAGGAAGGCCTCCCACATATGCCTACCGAAAATCACCTGCGAATGTTTAAAAATGTGCACACAATGGGCCTTGCAACTGAGTGATGTGCGATGCACGTCGGTGGGTCTGTCCGTGGAAAAAAGTAGCGACGTGCATTGTACGTCGGTGGGACTCGGCAGGTTAACTGTCCGAAAGGAACTGATCTTATTTCGTGGTACTATAACAGTACTTAACCCTTCTGTGGCCGTAGGTCCGGAATTTTATGTGTGCCCCTCCCCGACGCCGTGGCCATTTTCTGAAGTTTCGAAAATTGATTTTTTTTTTGTCCTTACCATATTGAAGAGGAAGTTCAGACACACCTATCAGTGCAAATCCCAGCTTCCTAGACCCATTCTGTGGCTTGCAATGGAGCACGTAAGTTGCAGAAATATCAGGAACAGATATTTGTTGTAGTGGTGTATTGCAGTGGCGCAACATCGCACGTGTTGTTATAATTTTTTTTAACCCTCCCAAACAATGTGAATGGTGCTGAAATGTTGCGCATATATTAGATATGATGATATCGAATTATTTCAGTACATAATATGTTAGGGTTGGCTCGAAAAAATTGTTATGGATATTTGTTTTACATTTTTGGTATTTGTTTGTGGCAGCTTCGAGTTATTTTGCATGTTAGGAATGTGAGTATGGTTGGAAGAAGGAGAGAAAGGGCTGAATATTCAGTCCTAAATGAGCATATTGCCCGTCCTCCGAGGGTAGGCTCTCCCACAGGGAATGAAAGTGGAGGGTCGGGTGGAGTAGCACCTGGTCAGCTCCGATTAGAGGTAGGGGAGTGGAGGCGCTTTTAGCCATTCCCACACCACCTGCATGGCTAAAACAGAATCGTAGCGCAGGTTCAAATCTATGAATAAGTCGAATTATTAGGAATAGAGAGACGAAGCAGAAACAAATACGTATATAGATGGGAAAAAACGTATTTTTCCCGTAATAACAACTTTCCGTTTCTCTCATTTTACTTTGTTAATTTCCAGTGCTGGGCAGGGGCGCAAGGACTTAAGCAAAGTGCAATTGCTCACCCTTACGCTCCGGTGAATATCGTTTGCGCATTGCGCACCGCACAAGACCATGCGCAATATTGCGCTTTTGCACATGAAAAGGCAGGTGCGCAATTGCAAATTTAGTTGCGCTTGCACAAATGAATTTGCGCTTGCGCGCCTGCCTTGCACACCTGTCCTGTGCAATCCACAGGACACATGGTCTTGTGAGCTGCCCGCAGGGCTGGACAAGGGATGGGGGAGGCTCAGGCGGGTCGCGAGGGCTGGATTGTTGGGGGGAGGCGGATGGTAGCAGCATTTCTTAAAATGCTTCAACAGAGATAATGTATTTCAATATTTTTTAATTATTATTATTAATAAAATAATAAATTAAAAATACATTATTTATTAAAAGTAGGCATTTCCTTACAAAAATCATTAAACCATATTATTTAAATCAAATATCCCCAGCCTAATGATTTATTAGGCTGTGGATATTTGATAAAATAATATGTTTTAATGATTTTTGTAAGGAATTGCATATGCTATTGTATATCTATATTAAATTAAATACAACGGCTTGAGAAAATGCAGATAAAAGTAAAACCGGCAACATCACAGCCTTTGTTTCCCTGTCCCTCGCTCCGCTCCGCTCACTCTCATGAACTTCCACGAGTTAACAATGCCTTGCTCCGGTCCTACCGCCTTTAGTCACTCAGTGTGTGTGTGTGAAGTGAATAATTTTATTTCACGGTAAATAATTTCAGTTTAATTTATCAGTAATGGATCCCCTCAGTACTAGGAGTACCGAATGTACTGCCCAATCTTGGCAGCCAGTGCAGAGTGTGAAATTCAAATGACCGAGAGACTGGAGATTGAGTTATTTGAGAGGAGTATGTCGAGTTACTTGAAGAGACAGATTGACAAATGAAGTGAAGGATCGTTGTGGTGTGGATGTGGATGTGATAGGAAGTGCTAGGAGACACATTAAGGTGGTTTGGCCATATGGAGAGGATGGAGAGTGAGAGACTAACGAGGAGAGTGTATATGAGTGAGAGGGAGGGGGAGGCCAAGGATGAGATAGAGGGATGGAGTGGAGAGGTATATGAGAGAGGGGGGTGCGAGCTGGGAGCAGGGCATTGAAATGGCGGGGGACAGGGTGACATAGAGGCGATTTGTTGTTTGTGGCCAGTGGCCACCCCTTACGGGATTAAGGCGTCTGGCAATAGACAGAAAGAATAATAATTAAAGTCAGTAAGTCTGTTAATTTATTTAAATATCTCAGTAGTTTACAGTAATTCCCCCAAATATATGCAAATGGTTTGCGCTAGCGCTCTGCGACATTGCGCAAGCTAAATATTAGATTGTGCACTTGCACAAATTACAGATATTAGAAAATAATAATTATAAATAAAAGTAAGAAAGTAAGTATGCTAACTTAGTTAAATATCTCAGTATTTTACAGTAATTTCCACAAATGTATGCAAATGGTTTCCACTTGCGCTTTGCGACATTGCGCAAGCTAAATATGAGTCAGATTGCGCACTTGCGCTTGCGCAAGGTAGTGAACTGTGGACTGCGCATTGCGCTGCGCAAGGTCCTTTCTCGTTTGCGCTGCCCACCACTGTTAATTTCGCAATATATGTTGTTATCAGTGTGCCGTGAGTGTGGGAAAGTATGATATTTCTGCCTGGGTAAGGAAAAAGGGTAAAGCTGTATGTGTGCCTACACTTCACACGGTCAGAATACGATAAACTCGGGGTATCGCACGTTACCTATGTGCGATATCATACTCACGTCCTACGCACAATGATATTGCTTTCAACGTGAATCTGCAATGATTGCGAGTAGTTCATATTCATAAACAGGAAAAAAAAATACGTGGATAACAATACACGAACATACATTGATGCTGGCAAGGCTGGCAGGGTAGGGTGGAAGGGGCGAGCTGTTTGTTGAGGCAACCTTCAAGTGGTCAAAATACGATAAAATCGGCATATCACACGGTTGCCTTGTAAGACAGCATTTTCCATACCATATGCCTGTTTACTTACATGACAAACAGAACCTGCATTGATTACCACTCTATCTAGGGCAAAAAGATTGTAATAAGCATATAAGGAAATACGTGGGGGCTGGCATCTGAGAAATAAATACAAAGCAGAATAATTACTCACCTCACCTCAAGTGATGCGATGAGAGGAGTCAGTGCAGGCGAACTTTTATCCACCTCTGCCCTCCCCTAGCAGGTCAAAAGTAATTAGAGATAAGTCGTTGGCTGGGAAAGTCTTTGTACAAAAGTCACTTACAAAACATAATTTACTTTACACAACCACTATCTTACACTTCTATATCTTACTTTGTAACACTTCAATAAGTAATATACACTATATACACTGCACTCGTCCACACAGTCAGTACTTAGCGATGGAATGATACTCGGGGAAGCAGGGGGGGAGGGGGGGCAGAGAGGCACCTGGCACGAGTGGCACTTCCAGGTGGTCAACTTGCGTTGCCGTGGCCGCCTTTCCGTGGTGGCGCAGACTTGGCAGCGCACCTGTACACTCCTGCCGCCTCTTGTCAGACTTTGGCCTTCAGGTGGTGCTAGTAACTTTTCCAGGTAGTGCTGTGCAGTTCAGTCTTTCGCAGCAAGCCTGTCGAGTGCGTCCTGCATAGCACTTGTATGCCCCCCGTGGCACTGACGACTGTAGGAGTTCATACACCAAGTCGTGTATGAACTTACGCATCGTGATCGTCTTTCCGGATTTCAGACAATAGTAGTGATGCGCATTCAGCACGCACACATCCACATGTTAGGAGTAGACTGTAGCACCAGTCGAGCAGGGCAGTACTCCCAAGGAGGATGGAAAGCTGATGACAGGGAGAGCTGGAGCTCCCGTTTCATCAGCCCTCAGGACTTGTTCCTGACCATCCCCCTTTGCTGAACTTTTTCAGTGTTTCAGTAACAGAGAGTAGACCAGCATGCTCTCCAATACAAGTTTCTCTAACTGTCAACATCAAACTACATACATGCTACACACTACACTTACTTTTCAATTTTTTTTAAAATGGCTACTGAAAATCGTGCCTCAGAGTCCCCGGGGGGGGGGACCATAAATGCCCCCACCATCCGCCCCTCTCCCGGTGACGACTCTCGGAGCTGCCTGGAACCACTGTCTGACTCACTCCTTCTTCATTTCTGTAACATTCGCGGCCCTTCCTCTAACTTTCGCTCTTTGGAGCACCACCTCTTCTCTTCTAAACCCCACCTTCTCTTTCTTTCTGAGACTCAGCTGTCTGAGACAACTGATAGCAAACCCTTTTCTGTATCCTCCTACTTTCTCTATTCTCATTTCAAAGCCAAAGGTGGCTGTTGTGTATATGTAAGAAGCGATCTATCTTGCCCTCGTGTTCCTGAACTTGATTCTTCTGAATTCTCTACTCTCTGGCTTCGGCTCTCCTGTCATTCTCTGACTAAATATATCTGTGCTGTTTACTTATCTCCTAATTCTACTGACTATCAAAAATTCTTTGACTATCTTACTTCTACGATGGAACACATTCTATCCATTTCTCCTTTCTCTGAAATCTCCATTCTAGGAGATTTCAATGTTCACCATCACATTTGGCTCTCCTCTCCTTTCACTGATCCACCTGGTGAACAAACCTACATCTTTTCTATCCTTAATGACCTAGAGCAGCTTGTAGAGCACCCTACCCGTATCCCTGACCGCCTTGGAAAGAGTTCCAACATACTTGACCTTTTCCTAACAACTAATCCTTCTGCTTACAATGTTAATCTTTTCTCTCCATTGGGCTCCTCTGATCATAACCTTATTACCTTAACCTGTCCTATTGCTCCAGTACAGCCTGTGGACCCTCCAAAGAAACGCTGCCTGTGGCACTTTGGAGCTGCAGATTGGGAGGCCCTCAGGCAATACTTCTTTGATTTTCCTTGGAATGATTATTGCTTCCATGGCCGGGAGCCGTCTGAGTGTGCCCCGCGCATTACGGAGGTTATTCTCTCGGGCATGGAAGCATACATTCCTTTTTCATATCCTCTGACTAATGCAAGAAAGCCTTGGTTTAATCACGCTTGTTCTAATGCTGTCCGCAGCAGAGGGAGGGCATTTAAAAGGTACCGGAGCCAACCCACCCCTGAATCACATCTTTTTTTATATTTCTGCTCGGAATCGTGCTAAGTCTGTTCTTCGCTCTGCTATAAATAATTTCATCTGTGCTAAATGTTCCCAACTCTCCAACTCGAATTCTTCTCGCTCCTTTTGGCACCTTGCTAAAAACCTTTCTAACAACTTTACCTCATCATCCTTCCCTCTTTGTTTCTACTCTGATGGCTCTGTAGCTATTTCTTCTACTGATAAAGCAGATCTCTTCGCTCAGACTTTCTCCTCCAATTCTACCTTCCGGTGCTCTTCCTCCATCACTTCCCCCCTCAGACTTCCTCATGACTGGCATTAAAATTTCTTCAGCTGCTGTATTTTCTGACATCACTGGCCTCAGTATTAACAAGGCATATGGGCCTGATGGAGTCCCTCCTGTTGTCCTCAAAAACTGTGCTTCTGTCCTTACACCCTGCCTAGGTAAACTCTTTCGCCTTTGTCTCTCAACTTGTACCTTTCCTTCTTGCTGGAAGTTTGCTCTCATTCAGCCAGTCCCAAAGAAGGGTGACCATTCCCAACCCTCTAACTATCGTCCAATTGCTTTAACATCCTGTGTATCAAAAGTTTTCGAATCATTTCTTAACAGAAAATTTTTAAAGCATCTTTCCTGTCACAACCCTCTTTCTGATCGTCAGTATGGGTTCCGTCAGGGACGCTCCACTGGCGATCTTCTCACCTACCTTTCAGACTCCTGGTCATCCTCCTTTCGGGACTTTGGCGAAAGCTTTGCCATTGCACTTGACATCTCAAAGGCTTTCGATCGAGTCTGGCATAAATCTTTGATTTCCAAACTGCCCTCTTACGGTTTCAATCCTTCTATCTGTGCCTTCATCTCTAGCTTCCTTTCTGGTCGTTCTATAGCTGCTGTTGTAGACGGCCATCGTTCTTCTCCCAGACCTATCAACAGTGGTGTTCCTCAGGGCTCTGTCCTATCACCAACTCTCTTTCTTTTATTTATCAATGACCTTCTAACCTGTACATCTAACCCAATCCACTGATATGCTGATGATTCCACCCTTCACCTTTCCATTCGATTTCCGCAACGTCCATCTCAGCAGTTACTTCAGCAAACAAGGGATGTTGCTATGGCACACTTAATGTCTGACTTGGCTCATATCTCTGTTTGGGGTAAAAATAATCTTGTTATTTTTAATGCATCAAAAACTCAGTTCTTACACTTATCAACCCAACAAAATCTTCATCAGGATTACCCACTAATGTTTAATAATGTCCAGCTCAGTCCTGCATCATCCTTGAACATGCTAGGGGTTTCATTCTCTCGGGATTTGTCTTGGAAAGAACATATTACATCTCTTGTGAAATCTGCTTCCAAGAGATTAGGTGTGCTGGGCCGACTCCGAACTTTCTTTTCCCCTGCACAGATGTTGACCTTGTACTCGGGTTTTATTCACCCGTGTATGGAGTACAACTCTCATGTGTGGGGAGGCTCCCCACATGCAGTTCTTCTCAGTAGGGTGGAGTCAAAGGCTTTTCGTCTCATTAACTCTCCTCCTCTTACTGATTCCCTTCAACCTTTGTCTCTTCGCTGCGCTGTTGCTTCTTTATCTCTCTTCTATCGCTACTTCAATGATCACTGTTCCTCCGAACTGTCTGCTTGCATCCCTCCACCTCTACGACGGGCACGTAGTACCCGTCTAGCAACAAACTCTCATCCCTTTTCTGTCCAACTCTCTAATGCAAGAGTTAACCGTTACTCCCAGTCCTTCATTTACGCAACTGGTCAACTCTGGAACTGTCTCCCTCTGTCTGTATTCCCTACTTCCTATGGTCTCCAATCTTTCAAACGCAGTGTGTCCAGGCATCTCGAAATGAATGGATCTTGAATTTGGCTCTCTTTTGTATTGTTTTTACTTTTTCTTGGAAGGAACAGTATGCGGGCCCTGACCTTTGGTTCCTTCTTCCTTGCATAAAAAAAAAAAGTGGAAAAAGAGCTTCTTATACCACTTAGCAGAACGATGAATGCACTCCACACTACCAATCTACATGTCACTTTTATCAACTAAGCGCATGTTTCGATTGTAGTCCATGATCGCATTTGGCTTACGAATACACTTGCCTGTCATACAGTCTCGTTTCCCGGTGTCGACGGGAGAGCTTGTGTGCACAGTTGACAGACAGCATGTGCACATCATGCTTGTCTCGCCAGCACAGAGTAAGGAGATCCTTGCTACACTGCAACACAGCTGTGCCTCTTTCCTGAATGTCACCAAACTTTAGCATGCCACACCCATTGTTCCGTATGGTGCCACAGGAACCAGTCCCGCGTGAATGCAGGTGCATTGCCAATTCAGGGCAGGTGCACCAATTATCTATGTAGAGGATGTTCCCTCTGCCCATATAATTCTCCATCATTCGCTTCACTACTGCACCAGAAATCCCAAGATGATCATTACGTGGAATATTGGTCGTTGCACCTATGTAAATAATCATGTCAAGGACAACACCCATATGACAATCACACAGTACAAAAATCTTTATGCCAAAAGATGCCGTTTTGATGGGATGTACTGCCTGAACGAGATACGGCCACGGAACAACATCAGTGACTCGGCAATCATGAGCTTTTGAAAAGCCTCCCCAAACCATTGGAATTTGCCTTTGATGTTTTCCAAAACTTCCTGATCTTACGCAAATTGTCTGTTGGGTCCGAGGTTGTGTTTTCGCTGAAATGAAAAGCCTGAGGATGTTCTGGTACGTGCTTCATGCCATGTACTTTCCGAATATATCAACCTGTGTCAACACATCGGTGGTCCAGTAGTCTACAAGTACATGTTTTTTCAGTAAGGGCATCAACATCATCAGTGCCATAAACACATACATGGTGGACACCGTCACGTCAGTTCAGTGTTGTGTCCTATAGGTCTCCTTATGTGCAAAGTCAGCTGTCGTCTGTGCAAAGAATTGGTTTGGCTCGTCACAAATGCAAGAAAACTGCAAGAAAATAGCTCATTATCGAGCTCGTTACTGTCAGTCCAGTTGTGTCCCTGACTCTGGAGTTTGTCTTGTCAAAGTCAAATGTCCTGGGTCGAAAAGATGTTGTCTCTTTCCACCTGTAGGCAGCACGTGAAGGGGAGAGTTGCACTGTTCTCTGCTGCCTCTCGCATTGCGAGACAGTCTTGCACACCTTCTGCCTCGCCATTGCACGGACCTGACCCCTGGTTCCAAGGAGGAGGTTCCTGGGGCACGGTGCGGTGGTGAGGGGGCATGGGAGGTAGGGGCAGGGAGAGAGGCAGAACTCGGATGTCCACTTATCATGGATGTGCGGGGTGTACTGATGTGTGGGGTGTATGGGAGTGTAGGGTAGGTCAGTCTGAAGACATTCAGAATGTTCGTTCACTTCCCCAAAATTTTCACCATTTTTTATATGCTGCACTGAAACGGCACCTGCAGCCATTTATTGGCTAAACGTCATCCGACGCCGGAGGCCACGGAGGTGAAAAGATGGTGCAACAATGAGTAAGCCAACTCTTTTATTGCTGTAAGCATCTAAGTTATAAGTTTCTGTGCATTTTATTAGGCTACCATATTCATGATCGTAATGAGGTGTAACGGTTGCTATCCCAGTGCTTCATACTTAAAGGCACTCTGCTCAGGCATCTTGAAATGAGCGCATCTTAAATCTGGCTGTCATGCAGTTATTTCCTGGGAAGAGCAATTTTTTGCAAGCTTCTAATCTTTAAACCATTCTTTATACAGAGAAAACATAAACTTTTCTAATCGATCACTCATCCTTCTTATACTCAGCCTGGCCAATTCATCTCAGGGTACTGCTTTAAATACATATGGTACAACCACGCCATCACGATGCTCCTGAACATTTTTTTTTTTAAATCCTTATCTGTCCATGTAATTATACATGCTCTTCCCAGATTAGTCACTTCAACTTTTCTTACTGTCCATTTGCATCCTTCCAGCAAAACCAGGCTTAAAATCTGTATGTTAGTGTGAGGACCACATTACTGGAGGGTAACGATTCAGTTACTTTCATGTTCACTGCTGTATTCCTTTCTGCTAACTTCAGTGTATCTAACCTGTAGCCTTCGTTCTCTGCTGTACCATTTTGCTCATTTTATCTCTAAACTGTCATTCTCATTTATCAAGATAATGAGGTAGTTTTTGATGGGACTCGGGTAACTTATTTACTGACCATACACTTTCACTGTATACCCCATTACCTCATTATTCTAAAAAAAATAAATAATTTTAAATAAATAATTCTAAATGACAAATAATTTCTTCCAAACTCTTTCAACAAACTTCGGAACACTCTTACTCCCAGGTGATGCCCCGGAAAGGTAGCAGTCACCGGTGCCTAGTCTCCGGCCGAAATTCCACTCGCCAGGACTTTGATGCATGGTCGTGGAGAGTGCAGACGCGTTTTTCCTAAGCTCTCCTCTAGCTTTATAGGGCTGCCTCACCAGCATTAGTTTTTTTTTTTTCACCCTTCTGGTGCTCAATAGGACAGCTAGTTTCTCACTTTCCTCCCCTCCCTATTAGCTAGGAACAGTAGGTGTCTGTTCCTATTTACTGAGATTACCTTTGCTTTCTTGCCCACGGAGGGTCCCCCCCCACTGATCGCTCTGGGGCGTGAATTGCCACGGTCGGGCCTCCCTGGAGTGGTTTGAGAGAGGGCAATCTCAGCTCTAGGTGTGTGGCCCCAGTTGTTCGTCCCTTGTTTGTCTTTCCTCCATCTCCCCACTTTCCCCGTTAGGGGGGAGTGGTCACTATGGCGGACGCCCCTACTGCCTCCCCCCCCTTCAGGGGCGGAGGCGGTCCTGACCGACTCCCGACCGATCCACGGACAGACTGCTCCCAGACTGAAAGGCCCCAGACTCGTCTGCCTCGTGACATTAATGTAAATAATGCGGAGTTCGTCACCATCCATGCTCTAGGTTCCACTCCCTTGAGCAGCCTCAATCCCTTCATGATCAAGAAGGTCATTGATGGCTGTGCTGGGGAGGTGGAACAAGTGAAAAAACTTGCGAACGGAGACCTCCTAGTAAAGACTTGCAATTCATCCCAAGATAAGGACTTGTTGAAGCTGCGCAAGATTCATTGCTATGATGTCGAGGCCAAGATCCCAACTTCCATGAATTCCTGCAAGGGTGTTATCACTTGCAGGGATCTCATGGTGATGAGTGAGGATGAGATCATAGAGGAACTTGCACAGCAGGATATAATTGATGTCCATTTCATCACTAGATATTCCGAAGGCGTGAGGACGAAGACTGCCACTATTGTCTTGACTTTTGGCAGAGTTTCACTTCCAGAATATGTTAAAATTAGCTACGAAATGTTAGCGTCAGGCCGTACATCCTAAATCCTCTTCGTTCACTTATTTGTCAATTATATGGACATGGTACAAAGACTTGTTGGGCTTCTCAGTCAGTGTGTGGCAAATGTGCAACACAGGGACATGATGCTGAACACTGCACATCAGAGACGGTACGCTGTTTTCACTGCAAGGGCGCACACTCCACTTCCTCTAGGGATTGTCCCAAGTGGAAGGAGGAGAAAGAGGTCTGTGTAGTGAAAGCAACTGAGGGCATTTCCTACTACGAAGCTAGGAAAAAGGTGAGGGAATTGCATGCAACTCCCGCACCAAATAGGTCCTATGCTTCGACGGTGATGTCCGGTCCCGTGATGTGCTCTGTTGCAATACAGACTGACAGAACCTGTTGCTCTTGCCATGTCCTCTACTTCTCCATCTGAGCCTCCTGTCCAATCCACCTCTTCAACTGACATGCCTGTTGCACCTGTTGCACCTTCCTTCTCTTAGGCTGCTGCTGCCTCTCAGTCAGTCAAGCCTAAACAGAAGTCTGACAACTCAGATAAGAGTAATATGACCACCCTCACCAAACAGTCACGTTCACATGTTCTTCCTGCTACAGTTCCAGCGAGGGAGAGAAAGGGTAGCTCTTCCTCGGTGGAATCTGGAAGCCTCGTTATTGACGAAACTATGGAGGTTTCCGTCAGCAAGCACCGGGTTAGGTCCCCCGGTAGTCGCTCGCCTGCTGGCGGGTGGCATAAAAGAACTAAGAGCGCTGGCCATCCCCATAAATCCTAAACTGTCGCATTCACTGTGTCACAGTGGAATTGTAGAACTCTCGGGAATAAATTACATATTATAGCAATCCTGCTATCAATACGCAGGCCAGACGTTGTTTGTTTACAGGAGACGTGCTTGGTGGATTACTCTGATCCTCCTCAGTTCAAACACTACCAATCGTATAGAAGATATGAAGGTCACGGAGTTGCCATATACACACACAAATCATACTCACAAACGGAAGTGATTCTAAATTCTACTCTGGAAGCTGTCGCATGCAGAGTAAAATTTAATAACACATACAGTATCTGTCTATTTGCTCTCTGTACTGTCCACCACATGGCCCCATTGATAGTGATGCTTTAAGTTCCCTATTTCACCATCTACCAGGGAATATTTTAGTATTGGGCGACTTTAACACCCATCACTATCAATGGGGTAGCTTGAGGATCGATGGTCGTGGGGAGCAAGCAGCCGACCTAATACTACAGTCCAACCTCTGTCTTCTGAACGATGGTAGAGCGACTCGTGTAGATGATCGTACTGGTAACTTTTCGGCCATTGACTTATCTCTGGCTTCCCCAGATATACATCAAGATTTCTCGTGGGACCTCTATGACGACTCCTTGGGAAGTGATCATTTACCCATCTGTCTTTCTTATACACGGGACATTGTTTCGGACCCTCCTCCTCCAAACTTTAACTATAAGAAAGCAGACTGGTGATCCTTCTCAAGGATCGACAACTTAGATATATCTGGGGAGACCATCGATGTTAAGGTCGAAAATCTACCCAATTCCATAATACACGCAGCTGAGGCTGCTATTCCCAAGACTTCTACAGTTCATGCGAAGCATAGAGCACATTGGTGGAAGCCGGATTGCCGACAAGCATTAAGGAAACGCAATAGGAGATGCAGGATTTTTGATAGTCAGCCCACCGAAGAAAATTTCATTGCATACAAACAGGCACGGGTTGAGGCAAGGAGAATGATCAGAAGGGCCAAACGTGACTCCTGGCGGAATTTTGTGTCCACGGTGAATCGAATTACTCCATTCAGTAAAGTCCGGTCCACTATAAGAATATTAAATAATAAAGGCCCTTACTTACCCATTACCACCCTGAAGGTCAATAACACCATTTACGACGATCCCGTGGACGTTGCTAACATCTTCGCCAGGAGTTTTTCACATGTTAGTAGCTCAACCAATTATGACCAGCGTTTCCAACATCATAAATGCACGGCTGAGCTACAGGTATTAGCCTTTGCCACAGAAGACGTAGACTCACCTTACAACCGAGAGTTTACGCTAGGTGAATTGCTCCTTGCCCTTAAATCCTGTAAAGACACCAGCCCTGGACCAGACACCATCACGTACGGTATGATTCAGCATCTTAATCAGGACAACCTGATTAAGATGTTAGCACTGTATAATGAGCTTTGGGCGTCTCGAACGTTCCCAAACTCATGGCACTTTGTGCACGTCATACCGATACCCAAAGAGGCTGGTCGTCTTATGAATCCCAATTCATTTCGTCCTGTTGTGCTGACTTCTTGTCTATGTAAGGTCATGGAACGAATGGTTAATAATAGGCTTCTTTTTGTTTTAAAGTCGAAGAATTTGTTAAATGACCGACAATGTGGCTTCCGTAAATACAGAAGTTCACTAGATCATTTAATGAATTTGGAGCATTGTATTGCAGAGGCATTTGCCAATAAAGAATTCATGATAGGGGTCTTCTTGGACATCCATAAAGCCTATGACATGACATAGCGACATGGTATACTAATGAAGCTCTATGCTTATGGTTTAAGAGGAAACTTGCCTATTTTTATATCAAATTTCTTAAGGGACAGGACTTACTCTGTAAAGTTGCCCCGTTACGTAACATCGGATATATTTATCCAGGAAAACGGGGTGCTGCAGGGAAGTGTGCTTAGTCCAACTTTATTTAGTATTATGATCAATGATATTTTGTCATCAGCTCCCATCCTGAGGAATCTTAAATACTCACTCTATGCTGACGATCATGAAATATGGCACTCGTCCCGTAATGCACAATTTTCGACTGGGCGGATTCAAGCAGCCCTTGACTCCGTCCACCAATGGGCCTAGCAGTGGGGATCTAAGTTTTCTGTCCCTAAGTGTGCCACTGTTGTTTTCACTAATCATAACATTCCCGATTTGCGTTTGTTTTTGGATAATCAAGCGGTACCTTTTCAAAATTCTGTAAAGTTTCTGGGCCTCCACTTTGATCGCAGATTAAATTTTAAACTTCATGTTAATACCTTGATTGCTCATTGTGATAAACCATTAAATGTCCTCAAGTACCTTGCGGGTACCACATGGGGTGCCGACAGAATATCTTTATTAACCGCCGAGTCCCGACCGGTTTTTTACCCAGCCTACCCCCCCAGATCTCGACCGATTTTCGACTTTTTGTTTTTTGGCTGAAACCTTCGCTTTTGGTGAGAAACATCGAAAATTCATAGTGAAATCGCGATCCTGAGGTAAAAAAATGTTGATACAGGTGTCACTCAACCTTACGTTTTCCTTCTTTTTCAGGGTACCTGGCTAAGAAAACGAACTTTGGAAGGGTTGACTAATTCAAGCCACTTTAGATTACGTATTAAATTCATTTATTTGGTACGAATTTATGTGTAGTAAAAGTCTATAATGGTTTTCACACAATAATATAGGGGTTTATAAGCATTGTTCACTTACCCAAAACCCCAGTATATGGCACCTTCCTTTACGACATTACTACCTCATCACTTCTGTTTGTTTCTACCTCTAGCTTCTTTGTTTCTTTGTCCTCTATCTCAGGAATCACTTTCACCGTGAATTTCGTCATTAGGGAGACTGTGGGGCAACATACCTTTACTGGCTAGGTTGCTGCTAACAGGTGAATTGCCCAATGTGGGGGGGAGGGGGGGAAAGGGGGGATTAGGAGGGGCCAGGCAGTATCCCCGCTTGACAGCTGGTAGAGGAAGGTCTCCCACATATGCCCACCAAAAATCACCCGCGAATGTTGAAAAATGTGCACATAATGGGCCTTGCAATTGCGTGACGTACGGTGTACATCGTTGGGTCTGTCCGCGGAAAAAAAGTTGTGACGTACACCGTACGTCGATGGGACTCGGCGGGTTAATGGTGTATAAGTCCCTTATTAGAGCAAAGCTAGACTATGGCGCACAGGTGTATGGCTCGGCATCCGATGCCACATTGAAAAGGTTGGATGTGCTACAGAATAAATGTTTGCGAATGTGTCTTGGAGCCATTTGGTGTACCCGTGCAGCTCGAATATAAGTGGAGGCGAACGTGCCTCCCCTCCATATTTGCCGTGACCACCTGGCCTTGTCTTACAGAATTAGAACATTTAGGAAGAGTATTATTGGCAATGTGGCCTGTACCCCCCTAGGTCAATACCACCATCTTATGAGGGGGGTGCGTCGGCCACTTGCCGTTTGCCTCCACTTACTATCCCAGGAGCTTGGTGTGGACCTCAGTGACTGTGACAAGTTGGTGTCAAAAAATATAGCTCCTTGGGAGCCACCTGGCTTTACGGTTGATGTGTCGTGGCTCCCAGCACCTAAGACCAAGGCGCCGTAGGCGGAGGTCCACCACTTGTTTCGTAACATCATCGTTCGTCACTTGGGGTCCCACCAATTGTACACCGATGGCTCCAAGTCGAGTGAACGTGTGGGTGCAAGAGTGTGGTCGACTGAATGTGCCCTCAGGTATCGGTTGCCGACTCATACATCTGTGTTTACCTCCGAACTTTTTGCTATCGACAAAGCCATAGACTATGCTATAAATTCTAGGCATGACTCGTTTGTAATATTCTCAGATTCGAAATCAGCCCTTCAGGCAATTGCTCCTTGTACTACGGACTCTAATGAGACCCAGGTCTGCATTATTAATAAATTACATTCATGCGACAAGTCCTTCACGCTGATCTGGGTGCCTGGTCATTGTCGTATCTACGGCAATGAGCAGGCTGACTTACTTGCAAAGTCGGCTGTAGATCTCGAGGAGACTTGGGACGTTCCACGTGATCTACGGTCGAGTCTATCTCTCGGAAAGAAATCAGTCAATCTTCTGTGGCAAGGTCAGTGGACCAGACTAAATATTCCAACATGTAAGCCATACCTGGGCGGCTGGACTACTGCCAACCATCCAAGTCACCTGGATGAAAAAGTGTTGACACGGCTGCGTCTAAACAGCACCATTTTAACGCATTTGAAACCCTATATAGAAAGACGCTTCCCACAGCATTGTGACATCTGTGATGTGGTGTTATCCATTGGTCATATCATCCTGCACTGTCGGCGATTTATTCGTGAAAGTGATTCACTTATAAATTACTGCTGCGCAGCAGACGTCCCCTTCACCCTTTCCACCATCCTGGGTGATGGGGATATTGTTATGACATAAATTGATGGCTTTCTTGAGAGAGACCGAACTGATCAGAGTGATGTGATTTTTTTACTGTATGGTTATGGTTTTTATCAACTGTAAGTATGTATATATTGTACTATTAATTAGGGTTGACAGTTGACGTATTTGAAATAGTTTTTACTTCTGACTGATCTATTTCTAATATTGATGTCCCCTACATTAAACCCCGTTCCTCGCCTGACAGTCACCAGCTGATGAGTGCAAGTGTTCAATATAGAAAGGTATTGGGCATTTGTAGTCGATGGTACTCTGTTGGGCGAGATACTTCACTTTTTGTACATATGTAAATGCACTACATGATCTTATGCAAGGTATCTTAACCCGCCGAGTCCCATCGACGTATGGGTATGTCGCGATGTTTTGTCACAGCTACCCCCATCGACGTATGGGTACGTTGCACAATTGCAAGGGTCATAATTTAAACAATTTTCAAGTTTCATGAGTGATTTCTGGTAGGCATATGTGGGAGACCTTCCTCTACCTGCTGTCAAGCGGGGATACTGCCTGGCCCCACCTAACCCCCCCTCCCCCCAACACTGGGCAATTCACCTGTTGGCAGTAAGCTGGCCAGTAAAGGTATGTTGCCCAAGGTCTCTCCAATGACGAAATTCACGGTGAATGTGATTCCTGAGGTGGAGGACAAAGAAATAAAGAAGCTAGAGCAAGAAACAAACAGAAGTGATGAGGTGGTAATGTCATAAAGGAAGGTGCCATATGTGAATGTGTTTGGTGACTGAACAATGCTTCTATTTCCTATATAAATGTGTTAAAACCAATATAGTCTGTTACTACACTTAAATTCGTACCAAATACATAAATAAATATGTAACTGAAAGTGGCTTGAATTAATTAACCCTTAAATTGTTCGTTTTCTGTAGCCAGGTACCCTGAAAAAGAAGGAAAGTGTAAGTTTGCATGACACCTGTATCAACAGTTTTAAGCATCGGATCGCAATTTCTCTATGAATTTTCGATGTTTCTCACCAAAAGCGAAGGTTTGGGCCAATAAATATTTTTCCCCAAAATGCTCGGGATTTTGTGGCATGGTAGGTTGGAAATCGGTCGGGACGTGACGGGTTAATTAGGGCCGACAGATGACGTATATGGAATAGTTCCTGACTCCTCTAGTTCTCTTTCGTATACTGATGTCCCCTATATTAGTTTGTGCCCCGACTGACAGTCAGCAGGTGATGAGTGCAGCAGGTCTGTAATGTACAGTTGCCCACATATGAACCTGGGACAGCGGTGTTGTGTAGCAGAGGTCGGGTGGTTGGTACCCCTGACAGGAGTGCTGGG
>JAGKTI010004950.1:12760-32517 GCA_018397915.1 Birgus latro
TATTTATCGGCAAAGTAGAATACATAATACAAAGATACATATTTATAAAGTACTCTACGGCATGTTTCCTTGGGTGATTCCACGATAAAGTACAGTAGTAACGAAAATTAAGAAAAAATACCTGGTACGCCATGGAACTGGAGGTATTTAAAGTCCTGTTGAATGAGATAGATACAATTAATGATACATTTAAAGTGATATTTATGAGACTGTTAGGGAGGTGAGGAAGGTGAGATATATTCCTTATATCCTCATCCTCTTGACTACACGTTGTCGTTGGAACTACCTACTCACAGAAAACGTCACTGGCACTAACTCCGGCAAAACTTGATGGCAAATCTACATATTTTTCTTATATTATTCTTCCCATGTTTAGGCACCACCTACACCATTAAAGATCATGTAAGTTCCATATGCGCCGACAAACCTCTGAGCGAGTTACATAGCTCGTACACACACACACACACACACACACACAAACACAAACTACTGTACAAGCCTCACTTTTACTCTCACAGCACCCCAAAACACCACATTCACATCACTGCTGAAGAACCTCCAAACAGGAGCCGCCGCCTCACATTATCCCTGAACAAACACCATTTACGTCCTTACTCCACTGTATATACACCAGTCTCTCATTATTTCCATACCATCCTCACCTAGCCACCACTGTACAAACACCATCTACATCATCATACCTCACTTGTATACACACACCAAATGATAAATATTTTGTTGTGTGCATAACCATATCCTTTTTTTTTTTTTTTTTTTCGGTGCTGTCTAGCCTAACTGAAGGAATGAGTTCTTGGTCAGCATTTCCGTGGTAAATACTTCGTTTTGCATTTAGAATATAGGTACTTTTCTCCAGCTCGTAAGCCCTTTGTCATCGCATCATCACAATCTTACCAAACCATCTCGAACCTAAGCTAACGTATCCTATTTTTAACGAAGCTGCGATGCCGGACAGAGTTAAGGGCTGGAGAAGTGAGTGCCAACAGTCCCTACCTAAAGACTAAACGAAGCATTTGTGAAAAAAAATATATACAGTGTAAAGGACACCTTCCTCATTCGATCAGACAATAAAAAAAATAGTTTGTGATATAAGAACACCCTGAAATAATATCTAGCAATCCCATTCACGACCCAGTGTCTGCATACCGTCTTCACCTACCTGCCCTTGTACAAATACCATCATCATGCACTGGCCACGCACCACCTACGCTGCCTAGGTACCCCTACATATATATACTTGTACCAGACACACACACACACACGACTCAATGCCAGCACACCACCCACGCTCACCTACCTCTGTACAAAAACTGCTTACTCTGACTAGGGGTATATTCTCGTCGGTTACTGGATCATCCTATCACCTCTTTCTAAACAGTTTTTTCCTGTATACAGCACATTCATGTTCACCTCTTCTATTTATTTACGAAGTCTGTGCTGGTATTAAGGAAAGAAGCTACATACACGAGAGTGGAAAGGAACGGTGTAGCAAGCAAAATAAATCGTTAAGGAAGAGGTGCAAGGAAGCCTTTTAACGCATAGGCCTTCAAGGACATGCACCTACCTTCACTCACTGCCCCGCCTCGCCCACAGGTTCTGGAAGAAGGTGTTCGTGCGGCTGACGGAGGGGTCGGCACTCCAGCTTTTCAACAACAAGGACGACAAGGATCCGTTCCAGGAGCTCCCACTACAGGCTTGCTACTCTGTCTCCGATATAGGTATGTTTTCTAATCTTTTTTTCTAGCCATTTTCTCTTGCCCATTTTGCGAATTTTACTTTGTTTTTCACGTACCTGCGCATCACTATTTATTTTATTTATGTGTTTCAGACTTTCTTTTCTAGTTCTGTTTTTTGCTGTCCATTGTGCAGTTTTCTTCCACGTATTTCGTCATGAGTTATTATATTTTTACTGTCATGGATATCGGCTCGTTTCCATGATTTTTTTTTCTATATTTTTCTCTTCATTTTGCATTTTTCCCACGTATCTTTTCATTAGCTGTTAAATATTCATCCATCAAACTCTGTCTCTGATGGCGTTGCCTTCTTTCGAAATGTTTTTTCTACCTCAGTCCTTTTCTGATCAGTTTTCAAGTTTTCCAGTAATCTCTTATCAGGTTTAGATTTTCATCCATCGTCCGAAATGTTCACCCTGTTTTTTCGTGTTTTCCAGAGATTTTTCTTCATTTATCTTTATTCTTTCTCTTATCTCCCTTCAGATGTCATTATTCTTTCTCACTCCATTTTCTCGAGATATTTCTCGTGACTTATCTCTTCACACATCTTGAACCTTTCTTACCCACTTTCTACATTTTATCTTTGCACCCTTGCCCTCGTCACGACAAAATAAAATATTACTAATACTGTTCTTCCCTTAAAATTCCAATGTTTCGCTGACACACTGGCTTCTTACTCATTCGCTACTGGTTTGCTGTCACTGATTTTTTTTCCTGGTTCACTGTTTATCACCACATCCCTCCTTATTCTGTTTACTTTCCACTAATGTTCAAAAATATTTCCATCTCCTTAGTTATCATGTCTCGATCACAGAAATGTATTATAGCAACCCTCTGATGCGGAATCCTATATTACACTCCACACTTAACTTGCTCTGAGATCATCCGCACCCAACAGCATCAGTTTCCCTGTATGTCCACAAGAGTTCTTTCATCATGGATCGTCTTCTAAGTGGCATTGGAGATGTCGTAGCAGTTCTTCCTTAGCGATTTAATATGCCTATTGCTTCTCCACATTCTCTTGTATGCTATTGACTTAAACTATAATGATATTAAAACGATATACATAACATACAAGAGATGTTTGTGTGGGATATAGAAAAACAATTCGCTAAGAAAGACGTGTTAGAGTGTCACACACTCAGAATAAATCCCTGAAGTTCACTTGCAGCACGTCTCTCACAACACTGCTTCTGTTCTTTTTAACAACTTATATTTTCCACTACAAACACCACCTCTGTAGCCACTTTGTCAGCACAGATGCCCTTAATTTCACTGAGGCTGATACACACGATTACTTCTCAAGACGGTGATGAAGGGCGTACGTTCGGCAAGTAACAATAACAACTACTAACATTCTCCTCTCCCGGTCGAACAAGGGCGGTGATTCGGGTTGCCTCTTTGCTCGATCGTTGTTCGAGCTGAGATAGCGGTTTGGTTTGCCTCTTCACTCGACCTGGGACTATATTTATAAACTCTCCTGAGCTTAAATTGTATGTAAGACTGTTTGAGTATACGTTTTGCATCGCTCTTACTGCTACCGAACAGTTTTTCAATCAACTTAATGAATGCTAAACTGATGAAATATGAAAAAAATTATTGTCTTTTTAACATCTGCAGATCTGGTTACTGTTTGTTTGTTTTTTTTGCTATCTTCCTCTACCATGATTCAGCATCATGCATAGTCACTTAAATCTAATCACGTAATTTCTATTTAGTTCTTACTTCCTTGAAACGACTCTGTTTAGATTAGGAAGGGAAATAATGCTCTGGAGAAATTAATGGAGCTGTCTCATACCCCGTCACTACTAATGGTCTCTCCACAACTTTACAGCATCGATTGGAGGTAGCAAGAATAAAGTTAGTAATCAATCGCGTAATATACTTCTATGCTTTCCCAGATTTCCCCACTTACTGCTTCGCTTCACTTCTGATAATTCCGAGATTTTGTTTTTCCCCGATAATGTGATGCCACTAGGGAGAAAAAAAGGTTAACTTGCTGATGCACCTACAGCTCACAGAGGTAATGGGGATCTGGATGTTAGCTGTATTTTCCGCATTTACTCAGGCCTGAAGAGGGATGCCTTCACGTGGTGGTACCATTATGGCCGGGTGGTTCCGCTGCCTGGTCATACAAACATCCCTCAGTTCGCTCTCTATCCCCCAAAAGGATGACGGTGGACTGCAGGACAAGAGTAACTTCGGCTGCGACCCACTGCGTTCACAATCAGATGAGCCAAGGGTTGCAGCTGCTGGTACTATTCCGTTGCCCTGCCAAAAATTCCTTACCCGTATGAGCTCGGTTAGACTGGAAGGTCGATTTTGCTAGTAACAAAGGAGACCCACTCTTATCTCAAAAGTAAGGCTCATTAGCCCTTTGACAAGCGACTCTGGTTGGCAGAAATAATAATAATAATACACTCACTGACGATCGACCAGAGACAATTGACCTCTCTCTCTCTCTCTCTCTCTCTCTCTCTCTCTCTGTTTCTTATCGATTTTGCAACTTGCACATGATTTTGAAATTTTCCGTGCTCAGCCTTTACAACAGACTTACCTTCTGCATTAAATTTGCTTTCCTTTGAACATCTTTCTTTCTCCCCTTCCCAGGAGCGCAACAATTCGACCAGTTCGGCAAGATCTTCACGGTCAAAGTACAGTACATATTCTACAAGGAACGACCGGGAGTACGACCAGGCCAGGTGTCCAAGGCGGAACGACTCACGACCAAGATCTCCAAGTTCGCCCAGCACGCCATCGCCGGGGACTACGAGCATGTAAAGGAGTTTGCCAGCGACGTGCGGAAGCTGGGAATGCCGGTAGAGCACGCCCCTCAGATATCGCAGTTGCTTAAGCTTGGCACGCAGAACTATGAGGATCTGAAGGTGGGTGTGGGCTTTGGAGAGGAGGGGAGAGGCAGGAAGAGGTAGAGTGAGAGGTAGGAGGAGATAGGGAAAGGCAGGAGGAAGCAGAGGGAAGCAAGGAACGGCAAGGAGAGACAGTAATGGAAGGGAAGGACAGGGTGATGTATGTGGAATGAGGTAGAGGAATGGAAGGGCAGGGGAAGATAAGGAGATGCAGGGGGGAGGAGCGGGAATAGGCACGGAAGGCCAAAGAGAGGCAGGGAAGGACAATTAACGCAGGGGAGGCAAAGGAAAGAAGGAGAGCAGGGATAGGCAGGGAATGACAGGAAGATTGTTGTTAAATCGTAGAGGAGTGGACTGCTGACAGTGAGATCTCGATCCTAAATGGGGCAGGGGTCAGTATGAGTATTCAGTTTTGTTGAGTCTTAACTGATCTACCACATGATCCACTGACATGTCATAAAAATACTCATATCATCACACCAGTCCTGAATATGACAGCTGCATCGTGTGTACAGTATGGACAGTGCGGTTATTAGCCCTCAAGCAGGACATGTGACTGCGTGTAGCGCCTACTGGTGGGCGTAGGAGGACGGCTGGACCTCTGGGAGCAACGTATCTAGTCTGTACCCAGAGTAAATATAAAAAAAAAATCAGCAAAGATAGATCAGGCCATGAAAAGGTAAACTGATGAATAATGTTGACTCTTTATTTCAAATTCAATACATAAGAAAGCGTTTTAAGTACCACAGGCCAACACAGTGACAACTAAATGGCAGCCAGTTGGTTACAGGGGCAGCTCGCATCTCATATCTACTCTGTTCTTTCCGGAGACCAATCTCGATATTTCTCACATCGAATTCTAGGATCCTGAACTCTTTATTGGAAACAACTGTGTTCTTTATTCTGACGAGTTATTACCAAAATTTAATTACTTTGTTCGTTACTCGACAGCAGTTACCTCACATATTTTCATCACATTCTTCCCAATAGTTTTTCTGTAATCTGGGCAGTAAGACAGACGAATAGAAGTGTACATATAAATTCCTATACCTTAGGTGATGATGATAGGAAAGCATATTAACTCAACCCGAAGACATAACAGAGTCTTGTATTTCATTCATGTTACTACCGTGCCAGATCCTTTATTCAACATAGGAGGGTGCCCTGATAGTGAAGGGATTAATGAAGACTGAATTTAACTTCTCTAGTTCGAAAAGTCTTTCTCGATCTAAATTTATTCGTCTGGAAATACAAAGAACTGCCTAAAATTTATGTCATCGGAGAGAGCGGATTAATCAGCAATGTTCTGAAGAAAAAAAAAAAAACAAACACTGACAAACAATCCAAACTAATTATATACCAAAATCCATATCCATTCCCATATCAAGAAATTATGTAACTGGTGTTTTGGCAGCTGTTCTCGTCGCTAATAGAGGAGCAGCTGTTTGCCCTGACGGTGCACCGAGACCGCGCCCTCAACTACAAGAGCGAGGAGGTGCAGCTGACGGCGGTGGATGAGATCTACGTGGAGCAGGACATGAAGAGCGTCGTCCACCGCATGATAGCCAGAGTCAGGATCTTCTTCCTTGGCTTCCTCTCTGGTGGGTTGGGATTCTCACCTGACTGAATTAATTAGAGAAAAACAGTGTTAAACTATGCACAGTAGACTATCTCCTGCACAGTAGACTATCTACTGTAGGATGTTTGTTGCCTGCCTACTTTCCGGGTGTCAGATGGGCGGTATAGATTAAAACACAAAAACACACACACACACACACACACGTGTGTGTGTGTGTGTGTGTGTCTGTGTGTGTTTGTAAGAGTAAAGATTTCACAGATCATATGATATGAATATAGCAGTGTTTTAAATGCTTACTTGAAAAAAATGAGTCTTAGTTGCTCAGCAATAAGAAATGTAATGCAAAGGTGTGACAGTGTAACATACGTGACTCCTACACCGTCAGGCATGCCGGACGTGGACCTTGGCATCAACGACATGAGGAAACAAGGTCGCGAGGTGGTGGGCCGCCACGACATCATCCCCGTCATCACCGAGGAGTGGATCAGGCTGGAGGCGGTCGAGTTCCATTGCTGCGTCGACGGCGAGGAGTTTGAGAAGACACAGCACATAAAGTGAGATTCATACGACTAATGCACGCTGGTTAATTTGGGGGAATTAATATACTCAAAACGAATACTTGAGAATATCTAGACCCTTACAATATATTCAAAACTTATCTTTAGGTATATTTTAGCCCTCAAACTGAACTGAGAATTCATCTTTGGGAAAATCTCATTCAGAACTCATTTTTAGGCATATTTGTATTCAGAACGGATCTTTGGTATACTTTGGGCATTATATTACACTCAAAAGTTATCTTTGCGTCTATTTTAAGCACATAATTGATCTTTGGGAATATCTGAAATCAAAACTGATCCTTCGATATAGGCTAAGCTTAGCTGCATTCAGAATCAATTTTTTTTTTTTTTTTAGATGTGTATGCTCAGAACTGCTCCTTGAGAATATTTTGAGCTTCACATTGGATTTAACACTGACCCTTGAGCAGAGACGCAGCCAGGATTGTGTTATGAGGGGACCTGAACTTTTATTGATATTATTCGTGAAAAACATTTGCTTGGAAAGAATTATATCAGTGTCTATATAATGAAAATGTCTCGTGTCTAATAGTAAAGGGTGAAACTCAAGAAAAAATTATTAATACATGAGTGAATAATTAAATATATAAAATGTTAAATGACTGCCTTCCCATTCAACTTATTGGAAAGGTGGGAGCCCGCCCCACCCTCCTCTTGGCTGCGTCCTTGAGTATTTATTACTTAGAACTGAACTTTGTATTTAATTTGAGCTTGTATTTTCACTCAGAACTGGTCTTTGGGAATATATGTTGTCAAATCTGCTCCTTGAAAATATTTTGAGCTTGATATATTAATGAAAACTTATCCTTTAGAAATTTTCAGCTCCCTAGAAGAAGCACTCCTTGGATGTATTTTAGTTTCATATTGTACCCCCTGGAAAAATGCTGACTCTCATATTGTATTCAGAACTGATCCTTGGCAATATTTTGTGGTTAAGACTGCATTCACAATTCCACATATAGCCTATACTATAAGTCTGTAATATTATAGATAGAACTGATCTTTAGGACATTATAAAATTTCATACTGTATTCAAAATGGATCCTTGAGAATGGATTGAGCTTCAGATTGTACTCGGAATTTGTCCTTTACATTTTGAAATTCGTATTGTGTTTAGAATTTATCCTTATGAATATTTTAAGTCTCATAATACATTCTGTAGCTAATGATCCTTGAGAATATTTTGAGTCTGACCCTCTCAATCCGTTGACGTCCTGTCATTTATATTGGCTGTCTCTGGCCGGTTCCATTCACCTTTGAAGAGGCGGCGTGGATATTGCCTTCATCAACATCTTTGCCAATAAACATCCTACCTGATCTGAACGCCGTTGGATTGGAGGGGTTTATATCGCACTCAGTAATAAAATGATCCTTGCTACCATTTTGAGTTAATATTGAACCCAGCACCGTCCTGAATCTGGCAATTTAGCGTCTCATTCATTTCCCCACAGGTTCAAGCCTCCTGACGCATGCTACATCGAACTCATGAGGTTTAGGGTCCGGCCCCCCAAGAACCGTGAATTGCCCTTACAAGTGAAGACGAAGGTGACCATACAGGGCAGGAGGGTCGATATCTTCTGTGACATCCTCGTACCTGGCTTCTCTGGCAGAAAACTTGGGCAGGTAAACAGAGAGAGAGAGGCACCGGCCAGAAATCGACAAAAAATTGATTGACCGAGATAATTAGAGGGAAAGAGAGAGAGAGAGAGAGAGAGAGAGAGAGAGAATCCTTCAGTGTGATACAGCAGTGCAGAGATTATAACCCGTATTTTGTTTGCATGGGAAACTCGCAACACTTCTTCCCTAACGAATTATTTTGCATGTTACACCATAATATGATCTTGTGTGATATTAATATTTGACTAACACTGATATATTATGCATTAATCAAAGGCAAGAGAACATCAAACTGAACTAGGCGAAATAAGTGGCTGGGGAGTAGTTGAGAGGAAAGCTTCTGTGCGAACGAGAATAGTACCTTAACTTGGTGATGGCCTCGCTTTGTCAGGTCCCGTGTGAGGACGTGGTGGTGAGGTTCCCCCTGCCTGAGTGTTGGATCTACATGTTCAGAGTCGAGAAGCACTTCAGATATGGATCCGTCAAGTCTGCTCACAGGAGGTGCGTGCGTGTTCTTATTCACCATTACTCCCTGAAAGTTCGACCTGTTTATCCATTTATTGCCAGACGCTTTAATTCTGGAGAGGGTGGCCACGAGCAAATCGCCTCCTTGTCACTCTACCCTCGGTCATCAAACTGCCCTCCCTCTAACTAAAACCACCCTTATTTATATGCCTTTTATGTCTTTCCACCACGTACTTTCACCTCTTCCTTGGTCTCCCTCCTTCCCTTCTCCTGTGTGTTCTGCTTCTCATAATATCATTCTAAGATTTGAAGAAGTAAAGAAAAAGAAAAATGCTTTCTTTTTTTTACATTATGACACGATGCAACTCTGTCAAAGTAAAATTTAAACATGTATTTCATAAGAATACATATGTGTAAGCTGTTCGTCGTGCATTATTTCATTCCTAGATTTGCACTGTGTATATCTAAAGCCTGCTTAGGTAGAATTTCTGTGACTGAAAAGAAAGATATAAGCACATACTTCTGGATTTTGCGTGTGCTACTCGTCATGTCATTATTTTTAGCATTTTTTTTAATTGTGTGGCCTAGATCCCCTTGACACAACCAATCTCCTCTGACAGAACCGGCAAAGTGAAAGGCATCGAGCGGCTTATGGGGACGGTGGAGACGGCCGATGCAGCTCTCATGGAAGTGACATCGGGCCAGGCCAAGTACGAACACCAACACCGTGCCATCGTGTGGAGGATGTCACGACTACCGAAGGAGGGCCAGGGCGCCTACACGAACCACACCTTCAGCTGCCGGATGAACCTGACGGCGTACGACCAGATGCCAGAGTCGCTGGATAAATACTGCTACCTGGAGTTCACAATGCCGGCCACGACCGTCAGCCATTGTGTCATGCGATCCGTGTCAGTAACAAGTGAGGATCCGCCTGAGAAGTACGTCAGATATCTAGCCCGTCATGAGTACCGTGTGGAGATGGAGTTTTCGTCAGGTACTGGTCCAGCTGACTACGTGGCTGCCACCATGAAGGATTCCGAGGCGTTGGCGAAGGAGGAAGCAGCGCGTAAGCAACAGGAGCAGCAACAGCAACATAACAACGAGTCTAGCAGTGATGATTCGTCGTAACCGAGGCCATGTTTCCTCCACCCACCCGACACGTCACCCCCTCACTGATATACAGGGTCCCAATGTCGTAGCTAGCGAATGAATCTACCTTTGCATAGTGTCTGCTTGGTACACTACTGCTGCTACAGCGAAGATGTCTTAAGAATCATGGTCAGCTGAGTTAGCCATATTCAACCAATGTATGATATCCACTGGTAGTTAAAAGTTACGATTATAAGTGCATCCGATAATTAAAAAAAACAGTGTAATAAAGACTGACTGAAATATTACATAATAGTAAGATTAATGTGGGCAAGTACACGATGTATTGTAGTGCCTAACTCCGTATTGTTATGTCGTGCCAAAGGCCAAGTCATTTGAAAACACTTTAGAAGCACAGGACCGCGTCTCTCCGGCTCTGGTGTTGATGTATAAGGTGCGGCAAACTTCCTTGTAGTGTCGTGTGTCGGTGTGCTGAGCGGTACCTGCAGCTGCTCTAGCCTCTACCCCGTCACCTCATACCACAGTGGAACAGTTCCTTGTAGTTGTTGTCTCTCACCAAATTGTGCAGAACATGGGCCATGAAGGAAAGTCTGGAAACTAGGGAGGCATCCACACTGATGGAAATTTTGCCACCTGTCGAGGAATCCTTAGTTCCTCATCGTGGAGGGCAACCCGAATCATGGGTCCCTTACCACGATAAGTAACCTGCCTCACCCAAACGAAACGGGGCAGGGAAAGAATTTCAGACATCTTCAGGCCCATGATTCACTGTCGGGAAACTTTATGAAACGAGTGACCCAAAGTACGATAGATATGTAATGCTGTATTTGTTTAAACGTAGATTGAAACGCGTGCATAAAACATTCCCTTCTCATTTCTTCTCTTAACCAGTGGATGCTTCCCTCCTATATAACCACCCAACGTAAACAAGGCAGTTATGGCTCATTCATTGGTAATTAGCCGTTACCGAATACTGATGTAGCATATATAAATTTATAAAAGTATTCAATAACGATAATTGCTAGATGTTCAGATGCTACTCATGACAGGTTAAAGTTCTGCGGATCTGTCCAGTAGACAAGGAATAATTTTCAGTGGCTTTGCGGATTTCGTAATACCTCTTCCTTAGCGATTTATTGTACACATTACTCCTCAGCATTATCCTGTATGTTATTGTTTCAAACTATGCCTATATGAAAATGACAAATACAGTAACATACAAGAAAATGTTAATGTATAATATGCAAAATTAATCGCCAAGAAAGAGGTGCTACGACGTCTCCTAAACCACCTAAAATACGTCTCAATGTAACGTGATTTGTTCAGGCCACCACATTCCTTCCCCTACCAGTCCCTGTCTCCACCCATATTACTCTCCTGTTTTGTTCTTCCGTGTGCTGTTCATAGCTCATTTTCATCACATACTCCCTGCTATGCAAATTCTTAATTTTTCTTGGTGTTCCCAACGTAACCTCAACTACCGTCAGAGCTAACTTCTCAATTGTCCCATACCGACCTTCTTCCATATCCTCTCTTCTCCATTCCCCTTATCATCTCATATATACGCTGTAAGACAGTATGAGGTTGGGTTTTCCATGTTCCACTGTGCGATCCCATTCCTCATGCCATCGTCTCCTCTATATTACTCTGAAGACCACAAATCCTTCGTGAATCTCATCAGTGTCGGAAATACTGTATCATTCCATTAACCTCTCTTACTACTTGTAACCTGGAAACATGTAATCATTAATGGGCTGTTATTTGACATAATACTCTCGCCGTATTTCCTACACATGTATGATACTATACTCGTCTTCTAACTCGCTTGCATCGTTGTGAAATATTAGAAAATGAATCCACAATACCCTGCTCGTTTCCTAACTCGCTGGCATCATGGTGAAATGTTAGAATATTAACCTTTCATAATGTATTCCTCGTCTAACTCACTGGCATCATGGTGAAATGTTAGAAAATCAATCTGTGGTACCTTTCTCGTCTCCTAACTCGCTATCATCATGGTGAAATGTTAGAAAATTAACCTATCAAAATGTATTTCACTTCTAACTCACTGGCATCATGATGAAATGATAGAAGTTAATCTATCATACCCTTACTCGTCTCCTAACTCGCCGTCATCGTGGTGGAATGTTAGAAGATTACTCTCTGCCTCTTCCCAAGTCCACCCACAGACGCGACGGTCGTGTGTGGCAAAACACCATTTAAAATGGGGCCAATCTGGAGCTCGGCGATTGAGCACGAGCACCGAACACAGGCCTCATAGGGGCTTGTTATAAATGGCCCTAGTTCTCGGTCGTTAAGATGACTCCCTAGCACGTTTTCCAAGGCGATTTATTTTGCTTAGTACGCCTTGGTATCTTCTTGCGTCATTTGTTGTATAAAGATATATTGCATGAATACACATAAGAGAGTATTAGCGACACATAAGGGATAAGCAGGGAAGGGAGAAGTAAGAACCTTCTTTATGGAGGCTACTTAATGCCTTTTCCTTACCAGGCCATTTCTGTATATGGCATGTTAATATTCTGTTGATATTTATCTAACCTGTTTTGATAAGTTGCAAATAACATACCAGAAGATAGCAAGGTTTAGTGAGCAAAATAAATCGCTGGGAAAAAGGTGCTAGGAACCCCTCCTTAACCGGAGATAATACGGCCAAAATAACTCTTAGTCTGGATTAGTAAGACAAGTAAATGAATAAAATTGTCCCGAGCTAACGAGCCAAGAGTTACGGTGTCCCAGTGCGAGCCACATCTCATCACGCACCCTCAATGCCTCACAGACTCTGAAATCCGCAACAAAACAACAATGTGCACGTGCTCACATCATAATATTTTGCCGCTGTTGGTGTAAATAAATAAGATAATTTTTAGCTCTAGAGATTATTATTATGTGTTTTTGTTAATTTGTTTGACGTTAAAAAATACTGGTGGCGGTGTTTGATAAGGCCACAGTGACGTATCGCAGCAACATACCAAAGACGTAGGAGATACATACTTGTGAGTTTCGCCACCGTCTAGCCCTAGGACGCCTCGATAGCAAAGATAAAAGGTCAAACAGCTTATCGGGGCGACCTTATCTACCTGACGGAGGCGATGCTTGGAAACTTCGTGGGCATACGCCGCGAAGCAAATAGGTTATGTAAAGTAAGCAGTGTTCTTGCTGTATACTGAAATCCAAGTTGTTTTCAGCAAGCGTGTGTGCGATTGTAGTGACCATCATAACCCCAGACATCTGTGTGTATCGTACCCCATGTCTGGGGGTCGGTGGTCGCTTCTGGTGTGTCGGGAGTGAGTGTTTTGTCGTTTTCTGATCTCTTGCTTCCCACAGAGGAGATATTTCTTCGTGCAATGTATAAAAATTTGAGAGGAAATTCTTCGAGGTGACGACGCGAGGTAAGGGAGCAGCAAAGGTGGACTTAACGTATGAGTGTGTACATAGTGTGATGTGGAGGTCACTGGCTATAGCCGTGTGTCTGAAGTGAAGTAAAATGAAGTGAAGTGGAAGTGAAGTGTGTCGCAACTGATGGTGAGTCGCGAAGTCTCTTCAATAACGTTCAAGGAACCTCAGTTCTTCTACAGTGAACTTTATTATCGTTTCGTTGGTCCCCAGGCGTCCCCGTGGATCGCCCTGGGTTTTATAACAATGCCGCACGCCCCCTCTTGAAGTCCCTGTTCGAACCTTGTCTTGGCAGGGTGTTGGCAGGGTGTGAGGGAGGTGGCGGCAGGGTCGGATGAGTGCAATGTCTAGTCATTAGTTTTAAGGGTTTAGGGCCGTATTACTGACCCATTGAGCCCGAGGACTTAAGCTTAATTTCCTTCTTGTTACCTCCGGACGATACTGTTAAGCTCTGAAGAGATCATTACATTTTTAGTGACGAGATTGGAAACGGTCTTCATTAACCTCTCCACAAGCTGATTTCTTTCCGTAAGCTGACTTAAATCGTTTACAGGTGGCAAGAACAGAATACAAAGTACGTCATCGGACTGATGGGTTAAAACTGAGAGCGCGAGAGTTTGGACAAACCCCACTTTTTGACGATACATTTTGAAACATATGATGATGATAGAGCATGCCTGACTTCATACACCGTCTCTGAATACGCTGTTATGTGGGATGCAGGTTGGTCACAGCTAACCATCACAGAGGTTTCAGCCAACGTTAAAAATAAGGGGGTTGGCCACATACACCTCGGCTGACTCATGTTTTTGTTGCTAATAGGGCCGTTAGTGTATAGAGTCTGAGGATGTATATAGTGCAAAGTGTCTTCTCCACCGTGACCCCTGATGCCCTACCAAGACGTGTCCTTCCGCCTCGCCCTGCCCCGCCCTCTGGCGTTTGGGGATCGTGTTCTCCTCAGCTTATGAAGTTTCCTAGCTCCTCTTCCTTGGCGATTTATTTGCCATGCTACACGTTAATTTTTTCCTGTATGTTATTTATATTAGGTTCTCTCATTCACAAGCACAACCACACCAACATTATTTCCACATGCACACCACCACTCCAACAATTTCTACATGCACATCACCACTCCAGCATACTTTCCACATGCACATCACCACTCCAGCATCCTTTCCACATGCACATCACCACTCCAACATACTTTCGACATTCGCACCACCTCTCCAACATAATTTCCACATGCACCTCTCACTCCAAAATTGTTCCACACTTGTACCTTGTACCCGTGTGTGGTGCACTGGGTGGGGGCGGGTCACGTCTCAGCCCTACCGATCATTTGCCCTTCAGGACCCATAAAATACCGTTCACATGTGCACAGCAGAGCGTGTCAGGCGTGTGCAAGCCCACCGCTACAGTACTACATACATAACATTGATATAGTTTGCACATAACATACAAGAGAATATTACCGCGTCATACCCAGGAATAAACCGTTAAGTAAAATGTGCCAGGGGATCTCCTAAGCCTACGAGACTACAGGCCTGGCTTTCACACCGGGATCACAATAATGTACAATGGTCCTAAGTCTTTATTTCCCGGCCGGAATTCCACGCTGTACTTTTCCTAATTGTGAATATGTGTTTTTTCTTTATGTAGTTCTAAGGGTTGTGTTCTTATTGACTTGAAGAGGCTGTCTGATACCTTCCTTGACGATTTATCCTGCACACTGCACCACAGTTATCCTCTTTTATGTTACTGATGTATTACTGGGTCACTATTAAAAAGATGCAACTACATACAAGAATTTGTTAAGGTATAGCATTAGCAGTATAAATCGCTCAGGACGAGGTGCTAAGAAGTCTCCAGTGCCATCTAGAATACATCCTCGAGTACAGTGACTGGTACACTAAGGAGTTATAGTTTTGCCCACCGCCCATCGTACTCTGACTGGACGGGGACTACCACGGGGTCACACAGAACGATAGTATGTTTTCCAGTGTCAACTATGAACCTTTGGTAGCGTGCAAGAAGATCGTTTGCAATGACACTTACTTGTGCAGCCTAGAAAAGCATCACGGTGCCAACAACAGGTCTTTCTCTGATATGAAGCCGTAGCTACGATTTCCTACCACATCTGGGATGAGAATAAGAGTGCAGAGAAACTATGGCTAACGAGTGTGCACTTGACCAAGCATCAACCAGGAATAGTGCCTGTGTGATGCGCAGGTCTGGCTACAATTTCCGAGGTTCATGCATCATAGTTACTAGGTCTCCATGTAATATTTAACAGTCCTGTTCATTCGTGTTAATGCCTTTAACAAGCAAGTGAATACAAAGTTATAAAGTATAGCAAATAGTAGACCTCTGCTACACACAGGTGCTGTTTCTGGTTTTTATACAGCCAGCTGGACTTAGATATAATGGATACCTGATACTGTGATATGAAGCTAATAATGAACAAGCACTTACTCGTGACTAGGAAAAGTACAGCATCAAATCTGGTCAAGAAATAGTGAGTTTTGATCACTGTCGCAGCATCAGGAGTCACGAAAAAAAAAAAAAAATCTTGAATGTTACGAGTCTTTTGTCAAGATGTTTTTGCGAGTGACTGTCACACAGATTCTCATGGAGTACACTACATAAGGATTCATGTACTTTTAAAGGTCATATAATAATTACCGATGAATATATGTATAAAAAATAATAATTATCTTCCATTGTTATCTGTATCTCTGGCAAAAATAGTCATTAATCATTATGAACAAGTTAAAAATTTCATAGTTTACCTAATCCAGGGCACACACTTGTACCCTGCCAACCTACCCTACCCCTCTTCCCTCCTTCCCTCCCCCTGTTATCTCCCCCCTCTCCCCTACCTTCTCCCCTGACCCCACACCAAGGAGATGAGGAAGGAAGGGGGAAGGGGTGGGGTGGGGTTGCGGGGCCAGTGGGAGGGGTGAGGGGGTGGTGGGGGTGGCGTGGTGCAGACTGACTCCCTCTGTGTGTTGTAGTCTTGTCCTGAGCGTGTGTGTGTACTGTATGTAGAAAAATAAACAAGGCAAAATAAAAAAAAGTGAAATGTTGAACAATCTTAATTTCTCTACACACCTTTGGCAACGAGAGTAAAATGCATTTCTAGGCTACTACTGTACTAGCATCCCCAGACATGACTAAAATTCGTTTGTGGACACTTCTTGCTAGATTAGGGAGCATGACTATAGGTACAAAGAATGAAATAAAGAAACATAGACAGAGAGATCGAAAGACAGAGGGAGAGAGATAGATAGACAGATAGACAGAGAGATAATAAGATATACAATAGAGGTGGCAGCTCCAATCCCAGGCTTATGTGAATGTGCGACAGGTGGACTGCAGGCTAAAGCTGTCCTGCGGTCACACACACGACCCTCCTTACAGGGGATTGGGAGAGGAATGAAAGACCTTTGTAAACCTGGACTGCACCACCTGGCCCTATCGGTGTCACCACGTGAAGGCTTCCCCCTCCGACACTAGCCTGATAGATAGAGAGACAGACAGTAGATAGATAAAGAGCACTTCGACACCGTAAGACTCCTTGATGTGTTAGATTTTCTTCTTCCTAATCCTCACTGCTCAGGAGCTGATGGACTGGTAGGAGTGATCTCAGGAACTCTCGTACCTGTGCAGAGAGGAAAATTAATCATAATAACAATAGCAATAATCATAATAATGACAATAGTAATAACACTAATAATAATAATAATAATAATAATAATAATACTTTATTATTATTATTATCATTATTTTTATTAGGCAATAACAATAATAACTATCAACAATACTCAAATTTCTCACACCATTCTCTCTCTCTCTCTCTCTCTCTCCCTCTCTCACCTCTCTTCGCGTGTCATTTCTCATAACCGGGTGCGGCATTTAGGCCCTGGTGATTTTAATTACGAAAAAAATCCATGCAGTTACCTTTACATTCACTGTGGAGGCAGAACGTGCGCATTTTATTCTGCTTTACTCCTGTTGATTTTATTCGGTAGGAAGAATTTGTACACTGTTAAGAGGTCGAAGTTATAAGTAGAGAGAGGGAGAGGGAGGGGAGTGGGAGAAAAGAAAGAACTACAGGTAACTTAAGGGAAGCGTGAGGAGAGGCCGGGGCACAGACTTACACTAGCATCACCAGACCAGCCTTTTGTGGTTGGTAATCTTCCTTCACGGCTTTTCTTATTCCTTTCTGTCCTGTCATCCTTCATTAAGTCCTTTCTCCTCTCACCCCTTAGACCCCCATTTCTCCCCTTCACCTCTCAGATTCCCCCTCACCTCTCCTTCTTCCACCCCTACCTTTCCCCCCCCCTCTCATATGACACTCCCTGTCCCTTCCTCTTCCCTCCATCCCTCCGTTCTTCTCCATTCCCTCACGTTTTCTCTTTTTCCCTTCACTACCCTTCCTCTCCCTTACAGTCCTCCCTTTTCTCCCTTCTCCCACACTCTTATCCTTCCCCTTTCTCCCTTTCCCCTCCTCCTCCTCCCTTTCTCCCTTCCCTACACATCTCTTCTTCCTCGCCTCCCCCTTTCTTCCACCTTCTCTCCCATCTCTTCATCCCCCTTCCCCTTACACGCTTACCCACCAGTAATTCCTCCCCCTTTCCTTTTATCTCCACTCACACAATCTCCCACATACCTACCTCTTCTCCTCTTATTTTCTTCCCTCTCCTAATCCTCATTCCTGTCCCCAGCTCCAGTCCTCCCCTTCCCTTACCTTTTCTCCTACCCATTCCTATCACACCCTTTCTTTCGCCTTCTGTCTTCCTTTCCTCTCCTCTCCTCTTTCTTACTCTCTCTGTCTCCTCGTTTATTTTCTCCTTCCCTCACTCCCGTCTCGTGATCTTCCCCTTACCCTCCTCTCACCCCCTCCTCTCACCCCCTCCTCTCACCCCCTCCTTAAGCTCTCCCCTTAGCTCCCCCTCCTTCCTCACACTCTACTTTTTTCTCGCACCTCACATTTTTATAGTTACCCCTCTTTATAATCTAATAAATTCTCTTTTTCACATTTTCACATCTACCCCACTGCTCACATTAATTTATATCTTGACTGGATCGCATTCCTATATTTACCAATCCCTCTCTCTCTCTATTTATCTATCTCTATGTTTACAACCTTTCACACGAAAAATCACCATCAAACGCAAACAGGCACATCCTAGCATTCACTACTTTACAAACACACACTCACACACACACACACACACACACACACCATTAAACACATTCAGAATCAGCCATTGTCTGGAGCGTTTTTACACATTAATATTCTCACAATCTTGCAATCTTGTGTTTGTCATTTTACTAATCCATTAAGTAAGAGGATGTCATTGTAAACTTTACTTTTAAAAATAACGCGAACATGACTATAAATACGAAGCCGACAACTCGCAAGGAAAAAGATTATAAAAAAATAAATAAATACAGTGAAAACGGTTTATAAAAAGAAAAGAATTAAATCTTTTCAGACTCTTCGTTGCAGCTTTTCTGCTTCAGGCCACCAACGATTTTTTTTTTAATGTTAATACGGTGATACGTGTGGTAAAGAAGGGGATGAGAGAGAGAGGGGGGGGGGAGGGCAGGAAGGAAAGGAGGAAAGAAGAAGGAAACGGAAGGGAAAGAGGAATTTAAAAAAAAGAGGAAAGAGGAATTTTAAAAAAAAGAGGAAAGAAGAGGTAGCGAAAAGGAGACGACGGGGAAAAAGGGAAGTGAAGTAGAGAAGGAAGAAAGGAAAGGGAGAGAGAGGGGAAAGGAAAGAGGAAAGTAGAGGGTAAGAGACTGAGGTAGAGAGGAAAACGGAGAGATAAAGGGAAAGGATGAGGGAGTGAGAGGAGTTAAAAGGAGACTGTCAGCACAAGGAGAGATCTACAGCTATAAACAGACCTAACAGAGGGAGGTGGAGGAGTGGGGTGAGGGAGAAAAAGAGGGAGAGAGGCAGGGAGAGACCGATAAAAGATGAGAAAAAAGGAGAGGAAAGGTGGAAGAGAGAGAGGAGTTGATGAAAGATGAGAGAGAGGGGGGGGGGGGGAGGGGGGGCAAAGAGAGGGGGAGGGGGGGGGGGGGGGGGGAGGACACAGAGAAAGGGAGAAAGGCGAGAGGGAGGGAGGGCACAGAGAAAGGGAGAGAGGGGGTGTGAGAGGATTACTAGACGACTGAGCACAATGAGGCACCAAGAACTATAGCCTCGACTGACCCTGGAGAGCACGGAGGGTCAGGATGCTAGGGACGCCCAACACCATCCTAGCTATGATCAAGACAGCATCCCTTTCGCAACAGCAGCGGCTAGACATCTTATTCGTGAGATATCGCTTTGAATTTTTGAGGCATATGAAGTGTA
>JAGKTI010004950.1:32717-47606 GCA_018397915.1 Birgus latro
TGCTAGAAACATTAGACTGGACAGGTACCGGGGTGAACATACTGGGTGGGGCTATGGGGAGGTGTGTCGTGTTGCCTCCACCACGCAAGGACGCAGCGCCACACGAACCTACGGCCGTGTTATTACTTAGAAAGGTGCAATACAGGTGTGCTATATACTGTACTACTGCCGGGGGGAGCTGGCTAAGAGGATTACGGGTGTCGCATTATTACCGGGGAGAGAGAGAGAGAGAGAGAGAGAGAGAGAGAGAGAGAGAGGAGAGAGAGAGAGAGGAGAGAGAGAGAGAGAATGATATCGAAGTATGAACAAATCATGGGAGAGAGGTGTCTGAGTGGAATATATATCCGTATGCGAAAAGTGAAATATAATGTTACTGAAGGTTCTGCGTCTGTGAATGTGTTGTGTTAACTAGAAATGGTAAAGTGTGGAGATAAAAGAAAGAATGTGAGGTATAAGAAAGAAGGGAATAACTGAGGCGTAAGAGCAAAGCATTTATCTTGAAATGTTGGGGAGTTGCTTGAAATAGACGGCCTTCCCAGCCATCTTGTTAATAACCCTGGTATAAGCTGCTTTAGTGCTTTGATGTGATAAAGTAACTTGCGAGAAGTGAGCATAAAGTAAGTAAAGTGTGACAACAAACAGTGATATCCTAGTGTGCGGGGAGTAGAGCTGTGTATAGTATAACTTATTCCTATGTTTCAACTAAGCTGAATAAACCTGTTACTTGTCTGGCGTCAGCAAAAATAACATTAAAAAAAAAGAATCTTTTTATTACGGGATTCATAGAGATTGTTTAAAAATATTTCCGCTCCGAGGGTCTGTCAATAAATGAACAGCATCTTCTGGTGACAATAGCCATCAAATAAAAGTAACTGAACTGAAAGGATTTAGTGTGAATAAATAATAATAAATGAGAAAGCAGTGAGTACATGTGAGTGATGCACAGTGTGAGATGTGCGTATGCAATGAGAAAAATGTGAAAAAGTATGAGTGGATAATGAAGGTTTTGTTTATTTTAAAAAAAAATCTAAGGGTTATGTGAGTATTAGTGCAAATATGTTCTTGGATGAAAGTTACAGAATAAAAAAAGCTGTGAGTTGAGTGGGTTGCATTATGTAACGTAAGTGCAAGTATGCGTTAGTACCTGAGCTTGAGTAGCAAGGATAGAATGAGTAATGTGTGAACTGGGTGTTAGCTCATGTTATCTGAGTTCAAGGATGAATATCAGCCTCTGTTTCAGTGTAAGTAATAGATGGGGCAATGGTGTGAATGCTGGGGGTGTGGGGCTAGCTGTTATGGCAGAGTCGAGAGAGGTTACCTAAGTTCTCTTTCTCTTCCAGGGTATATTCTTCGTTCATCTCACATTCACAGTATGGTAAGTGTGTCTTGATACACCTTTTTCTTTGATACTCTTGTTTTCCCTCATCTTTTCTCATTTGCCTTCTTTTTTCCTTAAGCGCTTTTCAGTCTTAATTTTTGGATTATTCCTGTCTCGTCTATTATGATTCTATGTTATCATTCTTTAGTGTTGATATTTTTGTCACTTCTTGTATTTATGTTTGATAGATGTGGTGATTTGCTGATTTTTTTTTTCCAACCACCTACATATATCTTGAGAAATGCCCGTGTTGCTGAGTTCGTATGTAGCTGCGTGTACTGTGATAACTTACATAATACTGTTTCAGAGTAATCCAAATGCTTTACGACTACTGAATGCAGAGTTATTCTATTCAGCGTTGTGCGTTAAAGTGCTGTATATTGTAGTGTTCCTTAAGTTATGCCTACAGTGGTGTGTTGAATGATCTGTACTATGATACTGAAACTATGCACTGAATTATGGGTACTGTGTTTTTCAAGTAATCCATGCTGTGCTGTGTTGGTGAAGTAAATTGTACTGTATTAGTAAATTTATGGATACTGGGGTGTGTTGTATGTTGAACTGACCTACAGTGTTGTGTGGTGTGCTTCAGGAGCAGCCTATGCGGGTGTCTTCCACAGAGCTTCCTCCTGTATAATGGTCTCTTCCTCCTGGCCATCGTTTGGAGCCTTCACCACCGCGAGTCTGAAGAACCCCCCTTCATGGTGAGATGGATGGATGGATGGATGGATGGGTGGGTGGGTGGACTGATGGATGGACAGAAAGCTGGAAAGACTGGTAGGTGGATACGTAGACAGATCGAAAACGGCTTGTAAGGCAGAAGGCTGGTAAATGATGGCAGGTAGACAGGTAGATGGTACGCGGGAGACTGGGGACATCAGACCGATAACAGACAAGTATGACTGATAAAATGTTACATATACGAGTACAAACAGAGGCAGTACATAGCCCCAACGCCCCCCCCCCCCTTAACGCACACACACGCACACAAAACCACACACACAACGTGAGCACTACGTATTAATTTGTTGTCAGTATATATACGTTTGTTACAAAATAAACAGGGATAAGGTAGACAGCACACAGGGAAGGGAGATGATTTTTAAAAGATAAGAATAATGGAAACACTGCAAAAGGGAAATGACACAATGCAAATTTAAGAAATGCAGGAGTGTGTGGACTTTCAACTAGAAAGTATATGAGCAAAAAGAGAGAAGGAAAGCAACCAGCAGATTTAGTTAGTTAAAGGACAGGCAGAAAGGGGTATACAGGCAAGTGGACAGGATAGGCAGGGACGGGTAGGCAAGCAAGCAGGCAAAAGATAGGTGGGGAAGGGTAGGTGGGGAAGAGGGCAAGGGGAGCAGCAGGGAAGGGTAGACAGGCTTGCAGACAGATGATAGGTAGGGAGGGGTAAGCAAGCAGGAATACAGAGGACAGGCCGCGAAGAGAAGGCAGGCAGATGAGTAGGGACGGAAAGTGACTGGAGGCCAAAGAGTGGGATAAGAGGTGACTGGAGTGATACGGCACGTGTGAGGCATCTGTGATTGTCCTATGGCCCTCATTTTGTCATTTTTCTCTGCAAGTCTGTGTGTGTCTGTTATTCACGCAAACTTGCCACTGTAACACCTTAAGATAAAAATAAACTGTCATTCTATCGCATGCGTCAAAATCGCACAACGCTGGATGTTTCACTTTTTATTTTTTCTCTCAGTAAGTCCTCAGAAATATCAGGATGAAACCGATGAGATTTCTGAAAACATCATTGCTTCAACTGAAACAACGGCAACGATTAGTAGCTGTCTGAAGATAAGTTGCAGAGAGAGAACTTATGCAACTGTTATAGAAGACACCTTTAAAGACGGCACTGCTGATTAATGATCGGTCAGAAACATACATAAGTAAAAGACGCAGCCACCACAAGTTGAAAAAAAAAATGAATACTGGTCAGTAGTTTCTTTGCAGAACATATAATAGTTGGAAGAAAAGAATAACGGAGTGGCAACACAGAATAAGAATAGTCAGGCAGAGAACGAAAAAGGAGATATGCAGTTTGTTGTTGCTGCTGCTGCTGACGGTGATAGAGAGGATGATGGTGGTAAAACATCAACATTACACATTAAAACTGTTTATCCAAGAACTGTGATCCTCTCTTTTTCTTTCAGGCGATGTGCACTGATTTGCTGTCCATTATGTTTGACGTAGTGAACCTGTGCATCTTCTGGCCGCTGCTCTCGAGTAAGTTCATATGTGAGATTAGCAGTTCCATTCTTCTCGTTAGCTTTGGAGACTTTCTAGCACCTCTACCTTACCCATATATTTCTGCAAATAGCGCTTGCGGACATAGACACGGACACAGACACGCACACACGTACACATACATACGTATACTCGCACGCACACACACACACACACACACACACACACACACACACACACCATCACTGTCACACACCACTACTAATCCTACCCTTCCCTCCACACCACACACCTCAACAATCCCCTTCTCCCCCTCTCCCCAGCCGGCAGTATACGCTTCGGTGCTGCTGCTGCTGTTGCCAACCTCGCCCTGCGCCCCGTGTCGGCCTTCCTGCTGTACCGGGTCGTGCAGGACAGGGCCAGGGGAGAACCGGGAGGAACGAGACCGAAAACACCCAGTCTACCCTCAGGCTTTGGTGGACTTGTGGCCAGTACGTTAACGCCGCTTTGTTTACCATTTAATATATAGGTCTTTATGTTATGAATCGTACAGGAGTGAGAGGGAAGAGACAAAAGGAACAAATACCAATTTACTTAAGATTCTGTCCTCAGACTTAGGGACCTGTGGGCAGTAACTTGAGCCTTTGCACACCACTGGCTACTTAGATATTAAATTCTGACCACTAACATTTCAGTTTTATACAGACAGGTAATCACTGCCACTCAAGAAGTTAGCCCCTTGAAGATGATATTTCAAACCTTTATTCTGGCAACTTTCGACAGTATTACGGATCTTACAAATGGCATTCAAGCTTTCAGTAATTAAGGGAATGAAGCGGCACACACAGACCTACTACCACTGTAATCCTCTCAGCAGGTGCGGCCAGTCGCATCACCTACGAGGAAATTGACAGACCAAGCTCCACCGCCCCCCAGGCCCTAGACCCCGAGACCGGCTCCACACCCACGTCCTCGCCACCACCACGCCCGCCACCACCCTCACGCACCAGCACCCTCGGCAAGAGCAAGCCCGCGTCACGGAAGGCTTCACTTAGTGGCAACTATTAGAAAGATGCAGCTCCTCTAATTTAATAATATCTACAGGGCCTCGAAGCATAACGAATAGTGAGCAACAGTTGACACTAAAAATAATGAAGTGATTAAGTGACAAAAAAAAAAAGTCGAATTCACTGAATCTGTGATAAAGTCTGGAGTCTTCGGTAAAATTAAGAGTTAGTCATAAATTTCGTTTTCTATAGTGATATTTCCTTAGGGAAAATAGGTTCTGAGCTGCCTTATGGGTAAAGTTGTATATAAGGGAACATCCTTGGCTATTGACCGCTGGGAGAAATATAACTGAGAAGTATATGTCATGCACGGCAGTCCAGTAAAGCAACCTTTTCTCTGTTTAGTTTTCGTTACTTCCACACGGTTTTACTTGGTTTAAATGAGGCTTTTTAACTCCTAATTGATGGCTTTTTCCGATTTTATTCTTGATCGATTCAGAAGGTTTGGGGGAGATCTTAACAATAGAACATACTGTAGCTATGAATATCCCCTCCAATTATTACAAGCCCTTTCCATGTTGAATAAAATCATCTGAAAACAGAAAGAATAGATTAAAAACCATGTTATCGAAATGAATGGATGAAAGTAGGTGTGAGATATAGCTTCACTAACCCTTTCACCACACAAAGTAGCCAACTAAGGTTAATAAAATCACCTGTAAGTAGCAAGTCAAAACCAAGAGAGTATGTCATCTGGTTCAAGGGGTTAAAGAGATCATTGGGTTTTGTAAAATTTCTCGTCGCCAGTCGTCGTCTGAATGAGGATAAATAAAGACAAAACTTGAGTGAATGTTGACGAGCTTGGTAAATGGTGTAGATTCTGATAAAAGCGATATAAAAGACTTTTCGTTACAATAATGTAACACTAGTAGCCAAAATACATTCTGCTCGGAAAACTTTTTAAACTGGAGGTAAGATACAGTCCTCATTAATTACAGCACTCTCCTAAGCTGATTTAAATCATCTGGCAGTAACTAGAATAGATTTATACATGGTGTCTCAGGACGTTCTAATTTCAGGAAGTGACTTTTAGGGCTGATTTTGAGTTAAAAAAATGCAACATCAAGATGGGTCCATTTCTCAGCCGTTACAGAACTACAGTTACTGATACCCCTACTGTTTAAAATGGTCTCCTTCATGATTCACCAATAAGGTTATCAGCAATTTAGGCTCTGTAACTGTTCAGGCTAGGAATCATGTTGACACTGCAATTCAGTTACAAAAATAATCTCAAGAGTTACTTCTGGAGATAGCATGTCAAGCCTCAGGACAACCTGCGTATAAAGTACTTGGGTTGAAGGGATTAAACCACACATGCCATACGCTACACAGATACCGAATACTGCCTTATTGCTTATGCATTATGACAGTCATTTGACAACGATGATAGAATTATATTCAACTGTTAAGCTAATACTTTACTGTTTGAAAATGAGGCACAAATAAATAATTGTTGTAGATTATAGATTTTATTTACAGGAACATTCCGCTGGCATATGGCTTTGGTGTGAAATGAGTTTGCCGATTATACAGGTCGTTTTTGTTGCCATTTACATATATTTACCTTCAGAAATGGAAATGAAGTAGGCTGTATGTGTTTTCCCCGGTCTGCCTGTCTATGAGTCTGTATGTATATCTGTGAGTCAGTCTGTCTGTCTTTCTGAGTGTACATGTCTGTTGTGAGTCCGTCTGGCTTGCTGGCTGACTGGCTGGCTGACTGGCTGGCTGGCTGTCAGTCTCTTTCCACTGGATTACGAATGGACTACCGATAATGGGTGAATTATGATCAAAAATTTTGGTGAAAGTTTCTATTGGCTGCGAAAGGACTGACATATTATATATTACCTCTCATTGCCGGACAAAAAAGATTTTATTCCAAATAAAGCAAGATTATTTTACTGAAAGTGGTTCATTGGACACACAGTTCCTACTCTCATCACTAGGACATTCACTATCGAAAAACTCCAGTATTTTAGCCCACTTGTACACCTACTCCGTTTCCCTCCCATTTGGTAAACTACTCCACTCCTCTCCCATTTCTAAACCTACTACACCCCGCTCCCATTTCTAATCATGTCTCCATTCCCTCTCACTGTTAAACCAACTTCATTCCCCTCCCATATTTAAGCATGTCTTCTTTCCCCTCTCATTTCTAAACCTACCTCATTCCCCTCCCACTGCTGACTCTAGTCCATTCCCATCCCATTTCACAACCAACTCCATCCCTATCCTTTTTCGAAGCCTACCTCCATATCTGTCTCTTTCATAAACTTTCCTCCGTCCCATTCTCTTATCAACCTGCTTCCATACCCCTCTCTGTCCTGCAAACCAGTGTGTGCATATCTTTGAATTCCCTCCCCTCATACCTCTCTGTTATAAATCTACCTCCGTACCTCTTTCATAAGTATGTCTCCATGCCTTTTCCTTTTTTAACCCTGTCTCCATTCTTCTCCCTTTTCTAAAAACAATTTCCATCCTTCCCTTACCACACGTCTCTGTCCTCCCTTCCCCTGCCGCCTGTCCAACACCCCACTCACCCCTTCTTTGGACCCTTTGTTGATCCTCTTAGACCCAGACCACTCTGATTTGACCCTCTTCATTAGCCCACACTCTCTCGATCATCCATGCCTCTCCTACCTCACCCCCCTGCCTTCCTCACCCCCTCTCACCCCTTGCCTTTCCCCTACCCCGTCTCACCCACACCCCCGTCTTCTCCTCACCTCCTGCCTTCTCTCTATCCCGTCTCACCCTCACCCCTTGCCTTCCCTTAACCCCCTGCCTTCCTGTAACCCTCTGCCCTCCCCTAACCCCTCATCCCCCACCATCACCTAACCTCCCATCTTCCTCTCACCCTTGCCTTCCCCTCACCATCACCTCTTGCCTTGTCCTTATCATCTCAGCCTGCTTCCCCTCATCTCCTGCTTTCCCCTCATCCCATATCCTTCCCTCATCCCCTGCTTTCCCCTCACCCCTTTACCCTTTACTTTTCCCCTAGCCCCTTGCCTTCCCTTCATCCCCTCACCCCTCCCTACCTTTCCTTCACAGCCTCCCTTCCCCTCATCTCTTACCTTCTCTCTCCCCCTGCTTCCCTCTGCTCCCTCCTACCTCCCCCTTCCCCCTGCCTCCCCCTTCCCCCTGCCTCCCCCTTTCCTCCTGTCTCCTCACTCCCTGCCGTCCTCTCTCTCCCTCTCCCTCTCTCTCTCCTATCATCATCACTTACTGAGCCCGAGAGAGATATGCAATTTGACGACGGAAATGACATGCTTTGCTGGCCGGCCTCGGTGTGGTGGTGAGGTGGTGAGAGGTGTGGTGGTGGAGAGGTGTAAGAGGAAGTGTTTGTGGCATGACTGTGGTAGGAAAATGTAGTGCTTTTTGTTTTTTGTTTTTTTGTTTTTTTTAGTGAGGCTGAGTAGTGTGGTGTGGTGGAGTTGATGAGAAGGTGTTGTGGTTGTGGTGGAGAGGTATAACAGTGTGTTAGTGATGTGACTGTGTAAGAGGATGTGGCAATGTGGTGTGGTGGTTGTGGAGAGGTGTGGTGATGTAGTGGTGTAATGGTGAGATGTGTGGTGTTGTGGTGGAGAATTGTACGAGAAGGTGAGTATCGTGACTGTGGTAATAATGTGTGATGTCTTTGTGGTGTAGGTGAGTCGTGGTAAGTGGCTGTGGTAGGATGCTGGTGTGAGGTATGGTTGTATGGCATTATATTGGGGTGGTGGTTGGGTGTGCTCTGAAGTAAGAGAATGTGATGGTGTGGAGTGGTGGTGGTGATGGTGTGGAGTGGTAGTGGTGGTGGTGGTGGTGGTGGTGGCTGGGAATTGTGATGAACTGGTTTGTTGGTGGAAGGGTGTGGGTGTATTGTGGTTGGGTGCTGGTTAGGAAATTAATGACAATGATGGGATTTAGTGGTCAAAGGGCGTGTTTGTGGTGTGGTGTGGTGTGGAGTGAGGATGGTGTGGTGTGGCGTGGGGGTGGTGTGGTGTTGAAGTCGTTTGGCGAGATGATGAACGGATTTGGTGGTGTAGTGAAGGTGCTGTAGTGCGAGAGAGTAAGGTGTTGTGGTTAGGAGATGACAGGGTTTAGCTGTGGTGTGGCGTGGGGGTAGTGTAGTAGTCTGGTGGTTTGGCTGAGTGATGAAATATTAGGCTGCGGTGTGGCGTGAAGGTTAGTGTTGTATAAGAGGCAATGGTGCTGGAATGAAGTATGGTGCTTAGTGGTGTAGGAGATAACTGACTGGTGAATGTGATGGATAGTGTGGTGTGTGGAGGTGTGTGATGCTTACTGCTGTTGTGCCGAGGTGTACTGAAGTGAGACTCTAGTGATGTAGCGTAAAGATGTGCTGGATATGTGAAGTTGGAAAGTGATTTTGATGTTGCCGTGTTGAATTTCTGTGGTGTGAGAGTGTGATATTGTTGTATGAGGGTCTGGAGGTGTGCTGTAGAGATGTGATCAGTGAATAGTTATGAGAAAGTGTTGTGATGTGATATTACTGTGTGGAGATTTTGTGGTATGTTTGTGTAATGAAATAGTCTGTGTGTGTGTGGTGTGGTGAAAATTTGGTGGTGAAGGCAGTGTGTCGTGGTGTGGTACAAAGATGCATTTATTGTATACTGTGCTGGAGCTGGGGTGTTGCTGTGTGAGGATTCTGTGGCATGAGTGGCGTTATTTAGTGTGAATTTGTGGTGGTGAGGTGTCAAGATGTGCTGAATGTATGATGGTGAGAGAGTGATGATGTGTGTGTGTGTGTAACGGTGTGGTAGTGGTGTGTGTGTGTGTGTGTACAGGGAAGGGTGGGTGCGGGACAGTGGGTGGGGACACAAGGAGGGGACTGCTGTTGATGGGGCAGTGGCTTCAGGAGAGGCAGTGAGTGGAAGACAGGCAGTGGGTGTGGACACAGACACTGGGTATGGGAACAGACAGTGGGTGTAGGAAACAGGCAGTAGGTGGGGCAAAGACAGTGGGTGGGGAAGAGAGAGTGGGTGGGGAAGAGAGAGTGGGTAAGCGACAGACATTGTGTGGGGAAGAGACAGTGGGTGGGGGAGAGACAGTGGTTGGGGGACACAGTGGGTGGGGATACAGTGGGTGGGTGGAGGGGGAACTGGATCAATATAGAGATGTTAGGGCACTTAGCCAAATGAAAATGTCTCTCAGGCAGAGTTCTTGAGCCCCTCCTCCTCCTCCTCACTCCTACAACTCTTTCCTCATCCTCTTCCCCTTCTTCTGTCTCTTCCTGTATTGTATTTAGCTAGTTAGTTGTCCTGTCTGTCCTAACGTTTACAGAACAGTAGTAAAAGTTGTGTTGAAAAAGCAATAACTGAAAATTTGCTTATAATACTTATCTATCATTGAGCTTATGTGAACTCTTATTTTTGGTTTAGTGTCGTGTCCTGGAGAAGCAAAACATAAAAATTTCATTGTCTGGTCATTTTCTTAGGAAAACAAAATATTAATGGTTTATGTATATCATTTTGTGTGTAGATATATGCTTAACACTGGAATTTGAATAACGAAGGTATTGCTGGTAACCCACGAGACCTGTGTTCGTGCCTCTAGCAGATACTATTTCGATTATTATTATTATTATTAGTAGTAGTAGTAGCAGTAGTAATAGTAGTAGAGGTGATAAGAGTACTTGAAGTGTCACTGAATTTCTCTCATAAGTACTGATGTCTGACATTAACATAATCCCAATGTACCCTTAAGTATCAATGTTGCCACCTTGTATGTACTAAAATTTGCTTCCCAATTTAGAAAGTATGGTGAAATTTGAAAGCTTGCAGAAGTACAATAATGAAACTAGAGAAAACTATTAAGCAAACAGAAGGCAAGTGCCAGTTAAATATTGCCCCTTGAGGTGTAATAGCCTGCCGTGTACCAGTATTTCTAAAGGTAGGTAACCAAAATTTGTCTCTGGCCGCAATACATGATGAAAAAACCTTGGTAGTTTCGAATTAACCACCTGATTTCGATTATATATTTTGCATTCTCTTCAGTCCATCACAAGACGATTTTACACGACTTAAGGGAGACATCTTGTTGTGAAGGGATTTATGAGAGTCTTACCTAACTACTCCAGGTCGAAAAGTCTCCTCTGACCTGAATAAAAAGGCCTGGAGACAGCAAGAGCAAGCTATAGGAGACGTTATTGCACTGAAGGGATTAATCACTTGTCTGACAGCGATTTTTTTAATTTCATTTTTGTTATTTACACATGATTTTATGCCTCTTAGAGGAGAAGCCTTGTACTGAAGGGGTAAAAAGAGGCTATAAATAACCCCCCCGATCAAGAAATTTATACAAGGTTAAATAAAGTCTGACTGCAGCAAGAACAAACTAAAAAATAAAGACATCGTACTGAAGTGTTAATGCACAGTAGTGGTAGTAGTAGCAGGAGTAGTAGTAGTAATAATAGTAGTAGTAGTAGTAGTACTAGTGGTAGTGGTGGTAGTGGTGGTGGTTGTGGTGGTGGTTGTGGTGGCGATGGTAGTGGTGGTAGTAGTAATGGCAGCTGTAGTAACTAAGTCCAGGTTCATGTAAAATGTGCACCCAGCGGACTGCAGGCTGAAGCTACCCTCTCCCAGCAGCTCACCATCTTCCTTTCAGGGGATAGGTAAGTAGCTGAGGGAAGTGTGTATAACCAAACAGTTCCATCACCCAGCCATATCGGTGCCACCATACGAAGGCGTCCCTCTAAAACATACAGAAAAGGAGATTTGTTGAAACTATAGGCTGAGCTCGGCGCAGATATATATTAAAGTGCTATCACTATGACAAGAACTTCAGACCACTAGACTCCCACGCTTCTTTCACTCTCTCGACGTCCACGCGTCTACCGCAATACACTTTAGTTAGATGAAAATTCTTTGTATCTGCCGAACTTACAAACCGAGCATTATTTCTCCATTACAAAGTCCCTTAATTTGGTCTTAGGGACACGTAAAACATCTCCCTCCCTCCTACCATTCTCATACTCCTATCTCTGGTACCTTTTTCCTCCGAATAACCTCTCCCTCCCTCCTACCATTCTCCTCCAAAGCACCACCACCTTGCCTCTCACCATTTTCCTCCTAAATACTTCCCTCCCCTCCTACCATTTTCCTTCACAACACCTCGTTCCATCCTGCCATTCTCCTCCAGTACACTTCCTTCCCACCTGCCATACCCCTCCAGTATACTCCAGTACACTTCTCTTCCTCTTGCTATTCCCCTCTAGTACACTTCCCTCCTTCCTGCCTTTCTCTTCCAATACACCTCTCTCTTTCCTGCCGTCTTCCTCCAGTACACTATCTTCTCCCACCTGCTACCCTCTCCACTCATGTCTCTACCCATTCTCACCCCTCCCTTCTTCTCTCATCTCGTCTCCTCATTTTAGTCCCATCAGTGAAAGGAACTTATTTTTGTTTCATTCTTGCCTCTGATAGACAACTTTACTTAGACTTATAACCCTAGTGGTGGAGGGATCAGTGACGTCTATATCTAACCCATCTAGTCTAAAAAAATCTCTTAGAATAAAATTGTCAGGAGAGAGCAAGAATAAAATATGACTACTCAGGCTTAAAGGACTTGATTTCCCTTCCTTTCATTGTAGCGTCCCCTATTTTCCCCTTACGTGCTATTTACCTTCCCTTCCCACTCCTGTACATATATTCCTTCCCTCTCCCATCTCCCCCTCTCCCATCTCCCCCTCTCCTGAACACATGCTCCCTTCCTCTCCCAGCTCTTCCTCAACTCTCCACACAAGGCCAGATCCTCCTTCATATTTCCCCCCTTTTCTGTATTTATTTTAATTGTCATTCTTCTTTTCATCCATGCTCCTCTCTCCCTCATGCGTCCTCCCACCTTCCTCATTTCCCACCTCACTTCCTGCCGTTGCTCTAATTACCTCTTCCTATTACATTTCCCCCCATATGTTCTATACACTTTCCTACCTCCCTTTTGTTCATGCTCCTCTCACTTCCTTCACATCTACTACTTAGGCCATCTTTTTCCTCTTTCCACCTCCCCCTACACCATCTTTTCCTCTCTTTTCTCATTTCTCTCTCTCTCTCTCTCTCTCTCTCTCTCTCTCTCTCTCTCTCCATCATTTCCCTTTCCACATTTTACTCTCTTTCTTCATTTCCCTCTCCACCTTTCTTCCCTCCTCTCTTTCCCTTCTACCTCCCTCCCCCTCCCTCCCACCTTCTCCCTCCCTCCCTCCCACCTTCTCCCTCCCTCCTGCCTCTCTCTCCTTCCCTCTATCCCACACTCTCCCCGTTTCCATCATTGGAATTCACACTCACTTCTGCTTATGTTAAGGGAAAACTCGCACCCTCGCTCCGGGCCAAGAAGAGGCTATCTCGAGAGAGAGAGAGAGAGAGAGAGAGAGAGAGAGAAACCTCCCCCTGACTGGTGCCACTAGGGTGAGATTTCGGCAATTTCGGTGACGCCTGGAGCCGAATTATTAAGGCCAGACGTATCGACCCGAAGATGGAGTGAGGGAGGCTAATATACGCATCTACCTTATTTTTCTTCCGTATTTTTCTTGTGGAGTTTATATTCTTCCGTATCTTTTTCTGGGATATTTTTTCCGTTTTTCTTTTGGGATGTTCTTCCTTATTTTCACTATTTTCTTCCGTATTTCTCTATTTTCTTTTTGTTTTCTTACTTTTCATCTGAACTATTTTTCTTCCAAATCCAATTTTTGGTCTTTATTTTTCTTCCGTATCTTTTTTTCGACTATTTTCCTTCGTATATTTCGTTTGGACCTCGTTAATTCCGCATTTCTTGGACTTTTTTGGATTGTTTCCCTTTCGTTATTTCCTTTTGAACTTTTTTTTCTTCCCATATTTCTCTTTCTGGAAAATATGAGTGCGTTTAAGCACTTGGGTAGTGTAATGAGTAAGGATGGAAGCTTAGAGGGTGAAGTGTTTGAAAGGGTACAACAGGGAAGACAGGTTGCTGGTTCTTTGAAAGCAGTGATAAGGAACAGAGAAGTGAGCATGGAAATAAAAAAGTCACTGCATGACAGTGTTGTGATACCAACTCTAACGTATGAGAGTGACGCTTGGACCTTGTTGGAGGGACACAAGTCAGAGTGAGAAGAGTGGAAATTAGTTATTTGAGAGGAGCATGTGGAGTTATAAGGAGAGACAGACTGACAAATTAGGAAGTGAAGGAGCGCTGTGGTGTGGAAGTGGATGTGATAGAAAGCGTAGGAGAAATACACTGAGGTGGTTTGGCCATGTGGAGAGGATGGAGAGCAAGAGACTAATGAGATGAGTTTATGTGAGTGAGGTGGAGGGGGGAGAGGGAGCGGGGGAGAGGGAGGAGGAGGCTCAGGATGAGATGGAGGGATGGAGGTGGGAGAGGTATATGAGAGAGGGGTTTGTGAACTTGGAGCAAAACAATAAAATGGCATTGGACCGGGCGATATGGAGGCGATTTGTTTGTGGCCACCCTTTACTGGATTAAGGCATCTGGCAATAGATGAACGGAGAGATAGACTTTCAAAATTTTTCTTTTGTACTATAATTTTTGTATTTTTCTTTTGGACTTTATTTTTCTTCCTTATTTTTGCTCTGTTTTGGCCCGAGTTGATTGGAAGAAATGAATTCTTCCCGTGGTGGCATCGATATAACTGGGTGGGTCCGCTGCCCGGTTAAACAAACGTCCCTCAGCTTCCTCCCTATCCGTGGAAAAAAGGAAGGTGGACTGCAGGAGAAGGTGAATTTCAGCCTGCAGTCCAGCGGGTTCACATCCCGATAACCCTTGGACCAAAACAAGAATGAAAACCAATCATTCATTCCCAGTGATCTCAGGAAATGTCATCAGGTTTAACAATAGCCAAAAGCAATTCTGGGTTATAACTACTGAGATACAGATAGAGAAATAAGTATCTTACCAAGTTTGACGAAAACATAGCGGAAAAGTCGAACCATCTGAAACACACACTAGCAGAGACGGGGTTTTCATTGTATTTCTCACGTAAATTTTCTTCAGCCGAAATTATGCCACGTCACCGGCCTGTTGTTATTACCAGTCACGAGTCTCCAATGTATGTGTAGGCTGTGCCCTATAACGCTGGAGGCTTCTGAGCACATTTTCTTCAGGGACTTATTTTCCTTACTGCGCTTTAATATGTTACTAAGGCAAACTATACCATCTCTAGTAGTAGTAGTAGTGGTTGCAATCCTGTATGAATAAGCGCCCGGTGTCCTCAATATAGGACGGAACTGGGCATTTTCAAAATTTAGCAAAGAAGGGAACCCCGGG
>JAGKTI010004951.1:0-24908 GCA_018397915.1 Birgus latro
GCAGTGTGTCCAGGCATCTCGAATTGAACTGATCTTGAATTTGGCTCTCTTTTGTACTGTTTTTGCTTTTTCTTGGAAGGAACAGTATGCAGGCCCGTGGCCTTTGGATCCTTCTTCCATGCATTAAAAAAAAAATATATATATGCTTCAAGAGCATTTTCACCACTGTCAGAGCTTTAGAGGTGGAGTAAACAGCCACCATGGACATGTAAGTACACTTTCAGTTGCCAAATATTTTCCATAATTACTTCTAAATCCTCATTCTCTGGTTACATTTTATTTACTTCATGCTTTGTGTCCCTTATTTGAGTGCACAGGCTGTGAAAGAGGTGATTTTCTCAGTGATTACCATGTATCTTACATCCATTCACTATCTAGTCAACTGGTGAACATATCTAGTCAACTGGTGTCATATGAGAGGTATAAGGAAAAGAGGAATCGGGTGAGAAGGGCTGTGCGTGATGCTAAAGTGGCAGCAGATGAGAGGTGGGGTAGGCGGTTGACTGAGAATTTTCAACAGAATAAGAAAATGTTTTGGAAGGAGGTGAAAAGGGTGCGAAAGGGAGAGTCTGGGAAGGAAGAGCGAGTAAAAGCAGAGGATGGACGGATGTTAACTGAGGTGGATGCAGTAAGGAAGAGATGGGCGGAGTATTTTGAAAGATTGTTAAATCTAGAGGAAAGGGAGGCTGTGATTGTGGCAGATGGAAGGGTGCAAGGAATAGATGTGTTGGGAGAGCTGAATGAATCTTTGATCACAATGGAGGAAGTGCAAGAGGCAGTAAAGCAGATGAAAAAAGGGGAAGCTGCAGGTATGGATGGGTGTGCTGTGGAATGCCTGAATGGTGGTGGAGTGACTGTTGTTGGCTGGTTAGTAAGATTGTTGAATATGTGCTTTATGCAAGGTTTGGTGCCAGTTGACTGGGCATGTACTTGTGTGGTCCCATTGTATAAAGGTAAGGGTGATAAGTATGAATGCACTAGCTTTAGAGGCATAAGTCTGTTGAGTGTTGTAGGTAAGGTGTATAGTAGAGTGTTAATTAAGAGAGTTAGAGAGGGTTCAAAGGGAGTGATTGGTGACTTTAGGAGAGGGAGGGGATGTGTGGATCAGGTGTTTGCTATGAGACAGGTGTGTGAAAAGTATTTAGCGAAAGGTAAGGATGTGTTTTGGGGGTTCATGGATTTAGAGAAAGCATATGATAGAATTGATAGTGAGGCTTTGTGGAATGTTTTAAGATTGTATGGGCTTGATGGCAGGTTATTAAAAGAGTGAAAAATTTTTATGTAAATAGTAGAGCATGTGTAAGAGTGGGAAATACTGTGAGTGATTGGTTTTCCGTGAGAGTGGGGCTGCAGCAGGAATGTGTGATGTCACCTTGGTTGTTTAATATTTATATGGATGGTGTTACCCAAGGGTCATTGGTAGACATCAGGAAGGGCATCCGGTCATAAAATGCTACACGCTCCAATCCAAAAAGGCCGACGCATGCAAGCATGTTGCAGCCTTCAAAAACGAAAACGAACGAAAACGAACGTTGTAAGGGAGGTGAATGCAAGAGTGTTAGGTGAAGGACTGAGTCTGGTGAATGATGGTAGAGAATGGAATCTGAAGCAGCTGCTGTTTGCAGATGACACTGCACTGGTGGCTGATTCAGAGGAGAGATTGAGACAGTTGGTAGAGGAGTTTGGAAGGGTGTGTGAAAGGAGGAAACTGAAAATAAATGAGAATGAGAGCAAAGTGATGAAGTGTACGAGGTTGGTAGATGGTAGGAGGATGAATATAGTTTTGAATGGTGAGTTGCTTGAGGAGGTAGAGTGTTTTAAGTATTTAGGGTCACATGTTGCTGTGGATGGAAGAATAGATGCAGAAGTGAAGTTTAGAATGAATGAAGTTGGAAAGGTGCTGTTGAGAAGAATGAAAAAAGTGTTTAGATGTCATTCACTTAGAATGGATGTAAAGAGAGGGCTGTATGAGGGTATTGTGGTACCGACTGCATTATATGGGGCTGAAACATGGAATATGGGTGTAGAAGAGAGAAAAAGTTTGAATGTAATGGAGATGAGGTGTCCGAGGAGTATGTGTGGAGTGATGCGTATGGATCAAGTGAGAATTGATGAAGTGCGAATGAGAACTGGAATTGTTCGGGAGATGGCTGATCGAGTTGAGCAGAGGGTGTTGCAATGGTTTGGGCATATGGAGAGAATGGATAATGAGCGATTGGTGAAAAAGATAACTAGATCTGATGTGAAAGGTGTAAGGCTGAGAGGAAGACCACGAATAGGATGGATGGACAGTGTGAAGAGAGCATTGGATAAGAGAGGGTTGTCTGTTGAGCGAGGAAGAGTGGCTGTGCGTGATAGAAATGAATGGAGGGAAATTGTGAATGAATAAATGATGACGCAGCCCTGAGGGGATATTCTCCCTCATTTTGTCTGATCATCTGATCAGGTCAGGTGCGGGTAAGGGGATGGGTCCATTATGATGCGGCAGGAGTAAACCAGCTTTGCTGTTGGGCCCTGCTGCGGATGTCACTGACTGCACTGCATGGTTGACCCACGTGCGGTGTGGTGCGGTGAGGATTTGTCCCTTCTCCCCTTTGGGGCTAAGATGCAAATGAATGTGTATGGGTGGATGAGTAAATTGGTAGTGTGTTGACCTGTCTCGGCTACCTCTCTTTCTTGGGGGAAGCAGCCTAGGTATATAGATAGATAGATAGACCTCTAAATCATAATTTTCTGGTAACAGTTTATTTATTTCATGCTTTGTATCCCATATTTTATTGCATAAGATGTGAGAAAAGGTGATTTTCTTAGCGATTGCCATGTTCAATACTTATTTAAACTATGCTGTTAACTTGTGAACACCTCAGCCTTACTCACTTCAAAATCATCATTTTTTGGTTAAAATTCAATTAATTCATGTTTTGTGTCCATTATTTATGTGAATGGGGTCTTAAATAAGTGCTATGCATGTCTGTTTGGGAGGTAGGTAGGTGGTTTTCTGATTTAGGTTAGGTTAGGTTGGGGTCAGGAATGACCGGTGCTGGAGCTTCAGGGCCACTGTCCGGAGAAGACCACTTTCCGGTCATGCCTTTGGCTCTATTACAAAGGATAGTGGAGGGATTACTGTATATTGTTCCGATACAGGCACTCCGCTTCCCCCAACTGGTGTCTGTTTAGGTAACCACGTTGTTCAGTAGTGTGAGTCTTACTGTTCTTATGATACATGTATTTAGTACTACGCGATCATGAAGGTGTACGCTGTCTTCCTTATGATCATAAGTGGTGTTGTCTTTGTGTACGGTCGCAACTGGATTCTCGATGTCCGGTGTTACCACAGTGCCAGCACACAACCGAGGATTGTTTGCTCCGTTGGATATTAGACTGATCACGACTGGCAGTTGGTGATTGGTGCCATGAAACAGAATGGTTAGTATTGGGTTTTCCCCGTGCAGTGGGACGCAAACGCGAGTAGTCTGATGAAGTGGTAGAGGTGTGGCAGACCTGCGAGACCGAGGGGCAATTTGTAGCCTGACGAGTGAAGTTCTAGCCTGTTCTTTCTTGATGGTCATGTAGACCCGAACAATTTTATCTCCTGGAATGAAACCTGTCTGTAGGGCTATCTCTCTCTCTCTCTGATATCTAGCCATTGTAGAAATCTTAGATAACCAAGCAAATCTCCAAAGTTTTTTAGTGAAAGCATATGAGGACAGGAGGAAGTAGTTCTTATAAGGAGGATAGAAAAGTTACAAGAGGATGGAATAATGGCAGAATATAAAGGGGAAATGGAGGAGCGATTGGGTAAATATAGATTGGAGCAGATGGGGGACATGGAAGGTGTGTGCAACAAATCTGTGCAGCATGTCAGGTGGTGTGTGGGGTGAAGGGAAGACGAAAGGGGGGTTCAGGGAACAGCATGGTGGACTGAAGAGGTGAGAGAGGCTGTGGCACAAAAGAAGAAAGCATATAGTGAGTGGATGAGGAACAGGGGTGTTGAAGAAGTTGAGACGGAAGAGAGAGTTATATGTAGGGAGGAGGAGAGAGGTGAAAAGATTAGTAAGAGAGAGTAAGAAGAGAGTGGATGAGGAATTTGGAAGGAATTTGATTTTAAAGTGGAGGGAATGTAAAGAGAGTTAGGCAGGTGCCAACGAAGTTAGTTGGAGTGTGAAAGATAAAAATGGGAGATTACTAGTGGAGAAGGGAGAAAAAGTGAACAGATGGAGAGAACATTTTAATGAATTGTTGAACATAGAGAATGAAAGTAATGCAAGTATAAGTGGCTGGGGAATGGCTGGGAGAAGGAGGGTTGTGAGAAGAGAGGAAGAAATCAGTAGGATGGAAGTGGTGGAAGCAATGAAGAAAGCTAAAATGGGGAAAACACCAGGAATTGATGGAGTGTGTGGTGAAATGCCAAAGCATGGGGGAGAGATAGTAATAGAATGGATGTGGAAGGTGTGCAGATTGGTGTGGGAGGAAGGTAGAGTCCTGAAGGTTTTGAAGTCGGGTATAATTATTCCCCTGTACAAAGGAAAAGGGGAAAAAGACATGTATGGTAATCATAGGGGCATTTGCCTTCTTAGTGTAATGGGAAAAGTATATGGTAGATGCTCATTGACAGGGTTAGGGAAATAACAGAGTAATTAGTTGGAGAACAACAGGGAGGTTTTAGGAATGGAAGAGGCTGTGTAGACCAGATATTTATAATTACATCTTTAGTGGAAAAGTTTCTAAAGAAGAGAAAGAAGTTGTATGCATTCTTCATGGATTTGGAGAAAGCATATAACAGGGTGGATAGACAAGGTTTGTGGAAAGCATTAAGAATATGTGGAGTAGATGGGAAGTTGTTGAAGGCCGTGAAGAGTATGTATAGTGCGTGTGGATGGCGAACTGAGTGAATTTTTCCATTTGAAGGTTGGATTAAAACAAGGATGTGTCATGTCTCCATGGTTGTTCAGTCTGTATATGGATGGGGTTATAAAAGAGATACAAGGTCAGTCAGTGGATATTGGAGTGGCCCTAGTGAGAGAGAGCAGTGTTTGGAAATTCCCTGTACTGTTGTTTGCAGACGATACTGTGTTGTTGAATGAAGACGAAGGGGAGCTGCAAGGCTTGGTACATGAGTTTGGGAGAGTGTAAGAAACGGAATGTAAAGGTGAATGTAGGGAAGAGTAAAGTGATGGTCTTCGAGAGAAGTGAAGCCAGTGAATGTACAGTGAGATTGGATGGGGAGGATATGGAGAATGTGAGTGCATTTAGGTACTTGGGTAGTGTGATGAGTAAGGATGGAAGTCTGGAGGGTGAAGTGCTTGAAAGGGTGCAGCAGGGAAGAAATGTTGCTGGTTCCTTGAGAGCAGGGATAAGAAACAGGGAAGTGAGCATGGAAGTGAAAAAGCTGCTATATAACTGTACTGTATTGTGATACCAACTCTGACATATGGAAATGAAGCTTGGACCCTGTTGGAGGGACAGAAGTCAAGAGTGAGAGCAGTGGAAATGAGTTATTTGAGAGTAGCATGTGGGGATGTGAAAGATAAAAATGGTAGATTACTAGTGGAGAAGGGAGAAAAAGTAAACAGATGGAGAGAACACTTTAATGAACTGTTGAACATAGAGAATGAAAGTAATGCAAGTATAAGTGACTAGGGAATGGCAGGGAGAAGGAGGGTTGTGAGAAGAGAGGAAGAAATCACCAGGATGGAAGTGGTGGAAGCATTGAAGAAAGTTAAAATGGGGAAAGCCCCAGGAATTGATGGAGTGTGTGGTGAAATGCTGAAGCATGGGGGAGGGATAGTAATAGAATGGATGTGGAAGATGTGCAGATTGGCTTGGGAGGAGGGTAGAGTCCCGGAGGACTGGAAGTCAGGTATAATTATTCCTCTGTACAAAGGAAAAGGGGAAAAAGCAGTGTGTGGTAATCATAGGGGCATTTGCCTTCTCAGTGTAATAGCAAAAGTATATGGTAGGATACTTATTGACAGAGTTAGGGAAATTACTGAGGAATTAGTTGGAGAAGAACAAGGATGTTTTAGGAAGGGAAGAGGTTGTGTAGACCAGATATTCATTCTTAGATCCTTAGTAGAAAAGTTTCTAGAGAAGGGCAAGAAGTTGTATGCAGCCTTCATGGATCTGGAGAAAGCATATGACAGGGTGGATAGACGAGGTTTGTGGAAGGTATTAAGAATATATGGAGTGGATGGGAAGTTGTTGAAGGCAGTGAAGAGTATGTATGAGGGTGCTAAGGCTGCAGTTTGTGTGGATGGCAAACTGAGTGAATCTTTCCATATGAAGGTTGGATTGAAACAAGGATGTGTCATGTCTCCATGGTTGTTCAATCTGTATATGGATGGGGTTATAAAAGAGATACAAGGTCGGGCAGTGGATGTTGGAGCGGCCCTAGTGAGAGAGGGCAGTGTTTGGAAACTCCCTGTACTGTTGTTTGCAGATGATACTGTGTTGTTGAGCGAAGACGAAGGGGAGCTGCAAGGCTTGGTAGATGAGTTTGGTAGAGTGTGTAAGAAACGGAATCTAAAGGTGAATGTAGGGAAGAGTAAAGTGATGGTCTTCGAGAGAAGTGAAGCCAGTGAATGTACAGTGAGATTGGATGGGAAGGATATGGAGATTGTGAGTGAATTTAAGTACTTGGGCAGTGTGATGAGTAGGGATGGAAGTCTGGAGGGTGAAGTGCTCGAAAGGGTGCAGCAGGGAAGGAAGGTTGCTGGTTCGTTGAAAGCAGCGATAAGAAACAGGGAGGTGAGCATGGAACTGAAAAAGTTGTTACATGACAGTATTGTGATACCAATGAAGTGAAGCTTGGACCCTGTTGGAAGGACAGAAGTCAAGAATGAGAGAAGTCGAAATGAGTTATTTGAGAGGAGCGAGTGGGGTCACATGGAGAGACAGACTAACAAATGAGGAAGTGAAGGAGCGTTGTGGTGTGGTTGAGGACGTGATGGGAAGCGTTAGGAGAAACACGTTAAGGTGGTTTGGGCATGTGGAGAGGATGGAGAGTGAAAGACTGACAAGGAGAGTGTATGTGAGTGAGGTGGAGGAGGTGAGAGGGAGGGGGAGGCCTAGGATGAGATGGAGGGATGGAGTGGAGAGGTATATGAGAGAGGGGGGTGTGAGTTGGGAGCATGGTAGTGAAATGGCAGGGGACAGAGTGACATGGAGGTGATTTGTTTGTGGCCACCCCGTGCGGGATTGAGGCGTCTGTGAGTAGATAGATAGATAGATGTGGAGTTGCTTGGAGAGACAGACTGACTAATGAGGAAGTGAAGGAGCATTGTGGTGTGGATGTGGATGTGATAGGAAGCGTTAGCAGAAACACATTAAGGTGGTTTGGGTATGTGGAGAGGATGGAGAGGGAGAGACTGACGAGGAGAGTGTATGTGAGTGAGGTGGAGGGGGAGGCTGAGGATGATATGGAGGGATGGAGTGGAGAGGTATATGAGAGAGGGGGGTGTGAGCTGGGAGCAGGGCAGTGAAATGGCAGGAGACAGAGAGACATGGAGGCGATTTGTTTGTGGCCAGCCCATATGGGATTAAGGTGTCTTGAAATAGATAGGTAGATAGATATGAGTTCCTTTAATGTTTTCTAGTCATTTTGTGCCTAGCAACAACTGTCGTATCTCAGAACTGGTGGCCTTCATTGTGGCCGCTGCCTCCAGTAATTTGGCATTTTGAGCTGGGACTTTCATGTCCTCCTCCATCTGGGTGAGGAGATTAGTTAAACCAATGAGAGATGTGGCTTTTTTTTTTTTTTTTTTTTTTTTAATGTAAGGAAGAAGGAACCAAAGGCCATGGACCTGTATACTGTTCCTTCCAAGAAAAAGCAAAAAAAATACAAAAGAGGGCCAAATTCAAGATCCATTCGTTTCGAGATGCCTGGACACACTGCGTTTGAAAGACTGGAGATCATAGGAAGTAGGGAATACAGACAGAGGAAGACAGTTCCAGAGTTGACCAGTTGCATAAATGAAGGACTGGAAGTAATGGTTAACTCTTGCATTAGAGAGTTGGACAGAAAAGGGATGAGAGTTTGTTGCTAGACGGGTACTACGTGCCCATCGTAGAGGTGGATAGATGCAAGCAGACAGTTCAGAGGAACAGTGACTGTTGACTGTTGAAGTAGCGATAGAAGAGAGATAAAGCTGCAACAGTGTCGCGAAGAGACAAAGGTTGAAGGGAATCAGTAAGAGGAGGAGAGTTAATGAGATGAAAAGCCTTTGACTCCACCCTATTGACAAGAGCTGCATGTGGGGAGCCTCCCCACACATGAGAGTTGTACTCCATACATGGGCGAATAAAACCTGTGTACAAGGTCAACAATTGTGCAGGGGTAAAGAAAGTTCGGAGTCAGCTTAGCACACGTAATCTCTTGGAAACAGATTTCACAAGAGATGTAATATGTTCTTTCCAAGACAAATCCCGAGAGAATGAAACCCCAAGCATGTTCAAGGATGATGAAGGACTGAGCTGGACATTATTAAACATTAGTGGGTAATCCTGAGGAAGATTTTGTCGGGTTGATAAGTGTAAGAACTGAGTTTTTGATGCATTAAAAACAAAATTATTTTTACCCCAATCAGAGATACGAGCCAAGTCAGACATTAGGTGTGCCATAGCCTCATCCCTTTTTTGTTGAAGTAACTGCTGAGATGGATGTTATGGAAAACAAATATAAATGTGAAGGGTGGAATCCTCAGCATATGAGTGGATAGGGTTAGATGTAGCGCTTAGAAGGTCATTGATGAATAAAAGGAAGAGAGTTGATGATAGGACAGAACCGTGAGGAACACCACTGTTGATGGGTCTAGGAGAAGAACGATGGCCATCTACAACAGCGCCTATGGAATGACCAAAAAGGAAGCTAAAGATGAAGGCACAGATAGAAGGATAGAAACCGTAGGAGGGCAGTTTGGAAATTAAAGATTTATGCCAAACTCGATCGAAAACCTTTGAGATGTCAAGTGCAATGGCAAAGCTTTTGCCAAAGTCCTGAAAGAGGATGACCAGGAGTCTGAAAGGTAGGTGAGATAATCGCCAGTGGAGCGTCCCTGATGGAACGCATTCTGACGATCAGAAAGAAGGTTGTGACAGGAAAGATGCTTTAAGATTTTTCTGTTAAGGATTGACTCGAAAACCTTTGAGACACAGGATGTTAAAGCAATTGGACTATAATTAGAGGGTTGGGAATGGTCACCCTTTTTTGGGACTTGCCCTTTTTTGGGACTTGCTGAATGAGAGCAAACTTCCTGCAAGAAGGAAAGGTACAAGTTGATAGACAAAGGCGAAAGAGTTTACCTAGGCGGGGTGTAAGCACAGAAGCACAGTTTTTGAGGACAACAGGAGGGACTCCATCAGGCCCATATGCCTTGTTAGTATTGGGGCCAGTGATGGCAGAAAATACATCAGCTGAAGAAATTTTAATGTCAGTCATGAGGAAGTCAGAGGGGGGAAGTGATGGAGGAACAGCACCGGAATTGTCTAAGGTGGAATTGGAGGAGAAAGTCTGAGCGAAGAGATCTGCTTTATCAGTAGAAGAAATAGCTACAGAGCCATCAGAGTAGAAAAGAGGAGGGAAGGATGATGCGGTAAAGTTGTTAGAAAGGTTTTAGGCAAGGTGCCAGAAGGAGTGAGAAGAATTCGAGTTGGAGAGTTGAGAACATTTAGCACGGATGAAATTATTTTTAGCAGAGCGAAGAACAGACTTAGCACGATTCCGGGCAGAAATATAAAAAGGATGTGATTCAGGGGTGGGTTGGCTCCGGTACCTTTTATAGGCCCTCTCCTTGTTGCGGACAGCATTAGAACAAGCATGATTGAACCAAGGCTTTCTTGCATTAGTCAGAGGATATGAGAAAGGAATGTATGCTTCCATGCCCGAGAGAATAACCTTTGTAATGCGCAAGGCACACTCAGATGGCTCCCGGCCATGGAAGCAATAATTATTCCAAGGAAAATCAAAGAAGTACTGCCTGAGGGCCTCCGAATCTACAGCTCCAAAGTGCCACAGGCGGCATTTCTTTGGAGGGTCCACAGGCCGTACCGGTGCGATAGGACAGGTTAAGGTAATAAGGTTATGATCGGAAGAGCCCAACAGAGAGAATTAACAGTGTAAGCAGAAGGATTAGTTGTTAGGAAAAGGTCAAGTATGTTGGAGGTCTCTCCAAGGCAGTCAGGGTTATGGGTAGGGTGCTGTACAAGCTGCTCTAGGTCATTAAGGATAGAAAATATGTAGGCTTGTTCACCAGGTGGATCAGTGAGAGGAGAGGGCCAAAGGTGGTGGTGAACATTGAAATCTCCTTGATTGGAGATTTCAGAGAAAGGAGAAATGGATCGAATGTGTTCCATAGTAGAAGTAAGATAGTCAAAGAATTTTTGATAGTCAGTAGAATTAGGAGATAAGTAAACAAGCACAAATATATTTAGTCAGAGAATGACAGGAGAGCCGAAGCCAGAGAGTAGAGAATTCAGAAGAATCAAGTTCAGGAACACGAGAGCAAGATAGATCGTTGCGTACATATGTGCAACAGCCACCTTTGGCTTTGAAATGAGAATAGAGAAAGTAGGAGGATACAGAAAAGGGTTTGCTGGTAGTTGCCTCAGACAGTTGAGTTTCAGAGAGAAAGAGAAGGTGAGGTTTAGAGGGGAAGAGGTTGTGCTCATCAGAGCGAAAGTTAGAGGAAAGGCCACGAATGTTACAGAAATGAAGGAGTGAGTCAGACAGTGGTTCCAGGCAGCTCCGTGAGTTGTCACCAGGAGAGGGGCAGATGGTGGGGGCATTTATGGTCCCTCCCTCCCCCCCTTGGGACTCCGAGGCATGGTTTACATGTGCCATTTTTACAGATTTTGAAAAGGAAGTGTAGTGTATAGCGTGCATGTAGTTTGGTGTTGACAGTTAGAGAAACTTGTATTGGAGAGCATGCTGGCTTACTCTCTGTGTTACTGAGACACTGAAAAAGTTCAGCAAAGGGGGATGGTCAGGAACAAGTCCTGAGGGCTGATGAAACGGGAGCTCCAGCTCTCCGTCATCAGCTTTCCATCCACCTTGGGAGTACTGCCCTGCTCGACTGGTGCTACAGTTTGCTCCTGCTATACCGACACCGAATCTGTCAACAGAGCTGTATTAATTCCTTTCGGAAGTCATTCAATGTTTTAATATCATCAAAATGACCTGCACGGATCATGGCCCCTATTTCCGATTTGCCTTTGTGTAACCGACCCATAAGATAAGAGACTTTGAGGGGTTCATCTGTTATTCGCCGATTGTGAATTTCCGTTTCGACCTTTCTGAGGAAGTCGTAAACTGACCAGGTTGAGTCCTCGCCACTATATTTTGGGTGGTTTGCATCGTCTAAATAGATGGACTGTGGGGGAGGGGGTGTATTAGCCATGGTTGGAAGAATGTGAGTTTGCGAAAGCATGGAAGTTACTGAAGTAGCTGATTGAGAGGGAGAGAAAGTAGTGGTAGTATCTGCATTTACGTTATCTGGATTTAAATTATCTGGTTTGTTTATAGTGGAAAGAGGAGTAGGAGTTGTGGTAGGGGAATGTTGCGTGGCAGGTGTGGTTTGAGCTGGATGATTGTGGTATGTTCGGCCGGTATGTAGGTGAGTCATGGAATCATTATCGGTATGTAGTTGCTCACTTTTAGTTTCGTGCCTCTGGCGAACGGGAGAGAGGTCAGTATATTTGAAGTATGACAGGTAGTGAGGTGAGAAGATTGATAAGGAGGCATGAGAATGAAATAGTGTTTATTTACTATGTGAAGATGAGGGAATAGGCAATATTTACAATGGTAATGAGGGCTTACATACACAAGGGAAGTGAAAGTGAATGAAGATGAATGGGGTTGGGCATAAATAAATAAGGTGTGAAGTGTGAGATGAGTGACAGATGAAGTTAGCGAGAATAATAATGAAGGGAGTGAAGGAAAATGAATATTTACATGAGATGCAATCTGTAGAGAAAATCTGGAGAATAATCTCAATAGAAAGTCAAGTAATGGGCTGATGATGATAAACTATATTTACATATACTGGTTGGTGAATGGAGCGATGTTTGGTTTGCTGGAGAAGTTGAGACGCTACTTGAATGAGGTGGACTGGCTCAGTGAAGACGAAGTTAAGACGATACTTGAATGAGGAGTCTGGCTCGCTAGAGACGAAGTTAAGACGCTACTTGAATGAGGGGGTCTGGCTCGCCAGAGAAGGATTTGAGACCCTACTTGAATAAGATGTCTCTGCGTAGCATCGGAGAGGAGACTTTGGGGGAGAATAACGTCACACGTGAAGCCGACGAATGAGATGCGAGCTAGAGGGTCGTAGAATGACCACCTGTACGGTGAGTGGAGAGGGCTGGCAATGACGTAGAGATAGTTGATAGGCTGGCCACATACCCAGGGCGGTGTATGGCGGGTGTGGGAGCCGGGCCTGCAAGGTTGCTTGGTCAGCGTGGTGCAAGATGCATTGGAGAGGGAGTGGTTGGGGTATTAGTGGGGGGGGCGTATTGGGGTGGTAATGTATAATTGCCTCAGGAGGAGCGTGAGAACTCACTTGATAGGTCCTTACGAAATATGTGCACAGCTGGTGATGAACAGATGCATAGGTCGGTGTCGGTATAAACTTCAGGGACTAGGAAGTTCACACCCAGGTGACACAATGGAAGGCAAGTGAATAGGCATGTGGCCAGAGTGTAGATTGGAGTAGAAGAGAATACCGGTGCTAATGAGTTTGTTTGTGTCACTAAATCACTGTAGGGAGGCGGTAAGAAATGGAGATCTGACTCAATGCTGCACCAGTTTGTACCACAACCTTCTCATGTTACAATTGGATAAATTCCATAACCTTTGCATGCTGTATAAGAGATTTATTTATTTACAGGAGATAGCTTACAGTTCCACTCTCCAAGAAGGTTCGCCCCAGACAGGGAAGGCTAGCTAGGTAAGTATTTTTAAAGATCTAACTGTACTTGGTTACATATGGGTTGTTTTTTAATAACATAGTGACATAGTGGGGATACACTAGTAAGTGATACAGGTTTGTAATTGAGTGAATCTTCCCTGTCTCCTCCCATGAAGATTGGCACAATACTTTCTCTTTTCCAATCTTTAGGTAACTGTTCATTTTCCAGTGAGGTCTTGATGATGACATAAACTGGCAAAACTAACTGGCCTGCACATTCCTTCAGGTTCCATCCAACCACACCATCTGATCCCATTGCTTTTCTCACATCCAAATCCCTCATCAGCTGCAGCACCTCATTCACGTCAACTGTAATTTCTTCCATTCCCATCATCCTGGGTTCCATTTCAGGTTCCCTGAATTCCTCTTCTAACACATAGACTGATTGTACCTTGTTCATTATTTCACACAAATTCTTCTTCTCTTTCGTAAGTTTCATCTCCATCCCTCATTCGTATTATACTGTCCTTAACTTTCATTTTACCATTCACAAACCTATAAAATAGTTTCTCTTCGTCTCTTTTTTTACTTTGAGTTACATTATCTTTTTCATATCTCCTTTCTTCTTCTCTCCGCACCTTTACATATTCATATCTTACCTGCTTGTACTCCTCCCAAGCCCTTTCACTAGACCTTCTTCTCACTTTATTCCATGCTCCTTTTCTTGCCTCATGTGCCATTCTACATCTGTTGTTAAACCATTGTTTCTTCCTTTCCATAGCTGTGGAAAATTTTGGGACACATTAACTCCTGTTTTATACAGGGTGATTCACGAGTTTTTCCGGAAACTCTGGGAAATGCAAGCTTATGCATTCTAAGCATAAAATACTCTAAAAGCATTGGTGTTTAATGTAATGATTTACAAGTGGGGAAATTTTTAAATTTGACAGACATGAGTGTGAGGCGCCCCTACATGTTGAAAAATGATACGTCGCCATGTCTTCAGAGGCACATCTTTAAGTAACAAGGGAAGTTCATCTCTGAGAAAATTAACATACACATCTCCTGTAAGCCTCCCTTCAAAGATATGAGGTCCAATCAGCTGGTTGTCAGTCATACCACCCCACACATTAACTGAAAATCGGTGTTGAAAGTTCCATTCAACTGTTTCCCTGGGATTTTCTTTTGACCACCAACGTGCATTACGAGTATTACGTGATCCACTGTGGGTAAATATGGCTTCATCAGTGTATAAAATGTACTGGCACAGCTGAGGATGATCTGCTAGCCAAGTACTGCAGTCAAGTCGTTTAGCAGAATCCCCGGGTTGTAGATGCTAACTTTGTTGTATGTGATATGGGTACAGACCTTCCTGCTTTAATGTCCTCCATACCTTCTCTTGTGGAACACTAAGTCGGGATGAATTCTTCTTGTACTGATGCTAGGGCTACGGTGTACCATTCCTACTATGCGTCGTACTTCAACTTGCCTCTCCATGTAGACGTGGTAAAACACTTTTGCATCTGGGCTTCTGTTTGGATATTTCCGTCTGTATTCTCTTGCTGATGCTTCAGCGTTGCCATTGCAGAACCCATAGATAAAAATCATATCTGCATACTCCACGTTTGTAAAAGTGAACGGCATTGTAGAGAAATCTGGGTGAAACTGTACCTGGAATAAATAGGCCTACCACACTCGCTAGCACTTGGCGGGAACTGTCAGTCTGAGCTCTATCATTGGTATGGCGTCTTGCCATGTTTACTCCTTCATTAGTAGATTTATTTGTTACTTTAAAGTGACATACTTTTCTATGTAGAACAATGACTTACCTGACGACTAATGAAAAAATAGTTTCATTCAGAATTAGAACAACGTGTAAAATTTAAAAGAAAATTGAGTAACTTGGCAACACAGCAAAACTGCCACCAGCCTGGCTGCCTCTCATTCACATGTCAAATTTAAAAATTTCCCCACTTGTAAACCATTACATTAAACACCTATACGTAAAGAGTATTTTATGCTTAGAATTGCATAAGCGTGCATTTCCCAGAGTTTCTGGAGAAACTCGTGAATCACCCTGTATCTATCTATCTATCTATTGCCAGACGCCTCAATCCCTCACGGGATGGCCACAAACAAATTGCCTCCATGTCACTCTGTCCCCTTCCATTTCACTACCACGCTCCCAACTCACACCCCCCCTCTCTCAGATACCTCTCCACTCCATCCCTCCATCTCATCCTCAGCCTTCCCCTCCCTCTCGCCCCCTCCACCTCACTCACATGCACTTTCCTCATCAGTCTTTCACTCTCCATCCTCTCCACATGCCCAAACCACCTCAACGTGTTTCTCCTAATGCTTCGCATCACGTCCTCAACCACACCACAACGCTCCTTCACTTCCTCATTTGTTAGTCTGTCTCTCCATGTGACCCCACACGCTCCTCTCAAATAACTCATTTCGACTTCTCTCACTCTTGACTTCTGTCCTTCCAACAGGGTCCAAGCTTCACTTCTATATGTTGGAGTTGGTATCACAATACTGTCATGTAACAACTTTTTCACTTCCATGCTCACCTCCCTGTTTCTTATCACTGCTTTCAACGAACCAGCAACCTTCCTTCCCTGCTGCACCCTTTCGAGCACTTCACCCTCCAGACTTCCATCCTTACTCATCACACTGCCCAAGTACTTAAATGCACTCACATTCTCCATATCCTTCCCATCCAATCTCACCGTACATTCACTGGCTTCACTTCTCTCGAAGACCATCACTTTAATCTTCCCTACATTCACCTTTAGATTCCGTTTCTCACACACTCTCTCAAACTCATGTACCAAGCCTTGCAGCTCCCCTTCGTCTTTGCTCAACAACACAGTATCATCTGCAAACAACAGTACAGGGAGTTTCCAAACACTGCCCTCTTTCACTAGGGCCGCTCCAACATCCACTGCCCGACCTTGTATCTCTTTTATAACCCCACCCATGTACAGATTGAACAACCATGGAGACATGACACATCCTTGTTTCAATCCAACCTTCATATGGAAAGATTTACTCAGTTTGCCATCCACATGCACTGCAGTCTTAGCACCCTCATACATACTCTTCACTGCCTTCAACAACTTCCCATCCACTCCATATATTCTTAATACCTTCCACAAACCTTTTCTATCCACTCTGTCATATGCTTTCTCCAGATCCGTGAAGGCTGCATACAACTTCCTGCCCTTCTCTAGAAACTTTTCCACTAAGGATCTATGAATGAATATCTGGTCTACACAACCTCTTCCCTTCCTAAAACCTCCTTGTTCTTCTCCAACTAATTCCTCTGTAATTTCCCTAACTCTGTCAATAAGTATCCTACCATATACTTTTCGTATTACACTGAGAAGGCAAATGCCCCTATGATTACCACACACTGCTTTTTCCCCTTTTCCTTTGTACAGAGGAATAATTATACCTGACTTCCAATCCTCTGGGACTCTACCCTCCTCCCAAGCCAATCCGCACACCTTCCACATCCAGTCTGTTACTATCTCTCCCCCATGCTTCAGCATTTCACCACACACTCCATCAATTCCTGGGGCTTTCCCCATTTTAACTTTCTTCGTTGCTTCCACCACTTCCATCCTGGTGATTTCTTCCTCTCTTCTCACAACCCTCCTTCTCCCTGCCATTCCCTAGCCACTTATACTTGCATTACTTTCATTCTCTATGTTCAACAGTTCGTTAAAGTGTTCTCTCCATCTGTTTACTTTTTCTCCCTTCTCCACTAATAATCTACTATTTTTATCTTTCACACCCCCACTGACTTCGTTGGCACCCTGTCTAACTCTCTTTACCTCCTTCCAGAACATTTTTTTACATTCCCTCCACTTTGCACTCAAATTCCTTCCAGCTTCCTCATCCACTCTCTTCTTACTCTCTCTTACTAATCTTTTCACCTCTCTCCTCCTCACTACATATAACTCTCTCGTCCGCCTCTCAGCTTCTTCGACGCCCCTGTTCCTCATCCACTCATTATATGCTTTCTACTTTTGTTCCACAGCCTCTCTCACCTCTTCAGTCCGCCATGCTGTTCCCTGAACCCCCTTTCATCTTCTCTTCACCCCACACACCACCTCAAATGCTGCACAGATTTCTTCTGTGAATACCTTGCACACACCCTCCACATCCCCCATCTGCTCCAGTCTTTATTTACCCAATCGCTTCTCCAGCCTTTATTCCATCCTCTTGTAACTTTTCTACCCTCCTTGTAACAAATACTTCCTCCAGTCCTTCCCTTCTTCTCTTCCTCCATCTTGTTTGGATTCTGATTCTGGCCACCACCAAGTGGTGGTCAGAAAGTCCACTCCCCCAGCCTCTATATACTCTTGCATCCATTACACATCTTCTCATCCTTTCATCCACACACACATAGTCAATCATTGCCTTCCGTTCATTCATTCCACTGTCGTCTCTTCTCACCCTGTATACTTTTATCAAAAACTCTTATTTCTCATCAACGTTTGTGATCGTATTCATTTTACTCCAGTCTACATTTTGGAAAAAGTTCCTCAGTGAAGCAAAGTCTGCCTTTCCATAGTTGTATCTATTTTCTCTGTGTTTTTTATCTCTTTCTCCTTCCCTTACTGCCGCCAATTCCGTCTCAGTAACCAGATGATCACTTTTACCAAAGGGGGATTGATAGGTTATGTTCCTCACATCATTTGGGTCCTTTGTGAATACTAAGTCAAGCCTTGATTGTTTGTCATCACCCCTAATTCTTGTATTTTCTTTAATTAGTTGGGTTAACATGTTTTTCATCACCAGTACCATTAATTTATTTCCCCATGATTCCTCATTGTTCCCAGCTTCCTTACTTTCCCAGTCAATTTCTCAACAGTAAAAATCTCCCATTATTATTATTCTATTTCTTCGTTCAGTTAACATCTTTAGTTTAACCCGTCACGTCCCGACCGATTTCCATCCTACGATACCCCAAAATCCCGAGCATTTTTGGACATTTTTTTTATTGGCTCAAACCTTCGCTTTTGGTGAGAAACATCGAAAATTCATAGAGAAATCGCGATCCTGTGCTTAAAAATGTTGATACAGATGTCATGCAACCTTACGTTTTCCTTCCTTTTCAGGGTACCTGGCTAAAGAAAACTGACTATGGAAGGGTTAACTAATTCAATCCACTTTCAGTTACGTATTTATTTATGTATTTCGTACGAATTTATGTTTAGAAACAGACTATATTGGTTTTAACACATTTATATAGGCAATAGAAGCATTGTTCAGTCACCAAACACATCTACATATGGCACCTTCCTTTATGACATTACCACCTCATCACTTCGGTTTGTTTCTTGCTCTAGCTTCTTTATTTCTTTGTCCTCCACCTCAGGAATCACTTTTGCCGTGAATTTCGTCATTGGAGAGACTGTGGGGCAACATACCTTTACTGGCCTGCTTACTGGTAACAGGTGAATTGCCCAGTGTGGGGGGGAGGGGGGGTTAGGTGGGGCCTGGCAGTATCCCTGCTTGACAGCAGGTAGAGGAAGGTCTCCCACATATGCCTACCAAAAATCACCAATGACTCTTGAAAATTGTGTAAATTATGACCCCTGCAATTGTGGGACGTACCCATACGTCGATGGGTGTAGCTGTGACTAAACATCGCGACGTATTCATACGTCGATGGGATTCCTCAGGTTAATGATGGATTCTCTTATTAACTGTTTGTAATCTTCTTTTCTCCATGCCCTAGTTTGGGGGGGGCATATAAAATACTATTACAGTAAAACCTCGATATAACGGACTTCAATAGACCTGAATTCGCTTTTATCGGACTCGAGGAGCTACCGGACTAAACTCCTATATATCGGAAAAAGTTCGATAAAGCCAGAAGCAGTCCGGACTGCCTGACCACTTCAGCTGTGTTCACCACAATAAGACAAGTAAAATACATGTTTTTCAGTGCACAGTGCAGTATTATTATACCATTTGATTAATGTAGTGAAGGTATAACACAGTACAATACTGCAATGGTGTGAAAACCACTGATGCAATGGACTAATGTCTGATATATCGGAAAAAGTACGGATTAGCAGGGGTAAGTCCGGATATACTGTTGTTTGCAGATGATACTGTGTTGTTGAGCGAAGACGAAGGGGAGCTGCAAGGCTTGGTAGATGAGTTTGGGAGAGTGTGTAAGAAGTGGAATCTAAGGGTGAATGTAGGGAAGAGTAAAGTGATGGTCTTCGAGAGAAGTGAAGCCAGTGAATGTACAGTGAGATTGGATGGGAAGGATATGGAGAATGTGAATGAATTTAAGTACTTGGGCAGTGTGATGAGGAAGGATGGAAGTCTGGAGGGTGAAGTGCTCGAAAGGGTGCAGCAGGGAAGAAAGGTTGCTGGTTCGTTGAAAGCAGTGATAAGAAACAGGGAGGTGAGCATGGAAGTGAAAAAGTTGTTACATGACAGTATTGTGATACCAACTCTAACGTATGGAAGTGATGCTTGGACCCTGTTGGAAGGACAGAAGTCAAGAGTGAGAGCAGTGGGAATGAGTTATTTGAGAGGAGCATGTGGAGTCACATGGAGAGAGAGACTAACAAATGAGGAAGTGAAGGAGTGTTGTGGTGTGGTTGAGAACGTGATGGGAAGCGTTAGGAGAAACACGTTAAGGTGGTTTGGGCATGTGGAGAGGATGGAGAGTGAAAGACTGACGAGGAGAGTGTGAGTGAGGTGGAGGGGGCGAGAGGGAGGGGGAGGCCGAGGATGAAATGGAGGGATGGAGTGGAGAGGTATATGAGAGAGGGGGGTGTGAGTTGGGAGCATGGTAGTGAAATGGCAGGGGACAGAGTGACATGGAGGCGATTTGTTTGTGGTCACCCCATGTGGGATTGAGGTGTCTGGCAATAGATAGATAGAAGTCCGGATGTCGCTTTTTTTGGAATTTCGCATTTTTTGGACTGGCTTGGGCCCCAATTAGTCCGTTATAGTGAGGTCTTACTGTACATCTATTTTTTCTCCTTAACTGTCCTGTTTCATTTCCCAAAAGTTCAACCATGGTATTTTCAATTTCTATATTTTTTGCTCTTAGGTCATCACGGGTAAAAATCATTATACCTCCCCCTTACTTGCTTTCTTTATCCTTCCTCCAAATATTATAATTGTTCCATCCAAAAAATTTTGTATTAGCATTTCGGGGCAATTTAGTCTCCACCGAGCAAGCAATTTCAGGTTTATTTTCATTAATATAGTCTCCAGTTTCCCCTTTCTTAGATATTAACCCATCTACATTACTATACATGTTACTTAGATTTACTGCACTGGTTTTATCTTTACTCATTCTTCTCTTCTTCTTATTCATATCCATCCCCCATGTTTTCGTCACTTGTAGTTCCTCACATACCACTTCCTTACTTTCATATCCATCACTCTTGAAAAAAAAGAAGTTTTACATTAATCCTATGTCCTCCTGTTATTTTTTCCTTAACTTGTTCCTTCAATTATTTTAAAACTTCCATTTCTTCTTCTTTCAAATCTTTTCTTACTGTAATATGGCCAGCTGATTGAGTGTAAACAGACCATTTCACGTCCTGTAATTTTAGTAGTATTGAATATAACCATTTGTTTAAGTAAAATCCTATGAAAAAATGATGCTTTGTTTATTCTGAGTGGGGTGAATGTACATCTGTTTGGTCTGACAGCAGAACTTTGGGGAGAATGGCCTTGGATGGGGGCCTGCTTCTGGAATTTTCTCACACAAATATATTTTTTCTTACTTATGCATTCACTGGGCTGAGTCAAGGTTTATCTTTCCATCCAAAGCTTGTTAATGCAAATTGGGCCCTCGTACATCGAAGGTTTACTTTCCTTTTTGTACAGAAGTTGAACAGAGGAAGGAAAACAAATTTTTTAAAAATCACACCAGATTACATTTTTTCTTTTCTTTTTAGAACAGAGGAAGGAAAAGCAAATGAATGGAAATAAAAACTAATCCTACACCAGATTACTGGTGTCCTCCATTCATTAAAAATCTTTAACAGTTGGATTTGAACAGCTGTAGGTTGAAATTTTGGGGGAAACAACTGTGGGGAAGTAAGTTCCAAAGAGATGCAGTTTTGGGAATAAAAGATTTCTGATATGCGGAAGTTCTGCATTATGACTGTGTGACATTCCAGTCATGAGCACTACCAGATGCCCGTTTAGCAGAGGGGAAAACATGGAGAGGTTACACAGTGGATGCAACTTTGTTTGAGCATTTGCCATAAAAGTTTAGTGGGTAATTACGGTGTTCCAATCAGGTTGAGCCAGTGAAGGTTTATATCCAAGGGGTGGTTGGGGTTATTGCTCACGTAATGCCATTCAGGGATGAGTGAGGCTGGTCACTCTCATCTTAAATGTTAGGACCAGCTTGCCTAGCCCCAGGCTCCTACGCTGCTTATGGGGCAACGTAGGATTGGATGATGATGGTGATTATGTATCTGTAAAATAATGCAAGGGAGGCAACGTTTCATCTTGCCTGTAGGGGAGGTAGTTTATTTGTAATAGCAGGGTTATTAATACTTCTAACAGCTTTGTTCTGAATTTTGTCTAGTTTTAGTGCAACCTCTCCACATCCATTCCACAAGGGTGAGCAATATTCCTGCTGAGAGCGCACATGACTCTTATAAACTTTAGCCAACTGCTCGTCATTGAAGAAGCTATGAACTCTGTACAATAATCCAAGCTTCTTTGAGGTGGTTTTAGCAAGCCTGACATGAGTGGTCCAGCTGAGGGCATTGTTAAGTGAAGCACCGAGAATTTCAATACTTTTGGAGATAGGAATATTAGTGAGCATGGAAGTGAAAAAGTTGTTACATGACAGTATTGTGATACCAACTCTAACATATGGAAGTGAAGCTTGGACCCTGTTGGAAGGACAGAAGTCAAGAGTGAGAGCAGTGGAAATGAGTTATTTGAGAGGAGCATGTGGAGTCACATGGAGAGACAGACTAACAAATGAGGAAGTGAAGGAGCGTTGTGGTGTGGTTGAGAGCGTGATGGGAAGCGTTAGGAGAAACACGTTAAGGTGGTTTGGGCATGTGGAGAGGATGGAGAGAGAAAGACTGACAAGGAGAGTGTATGTGAGTGAGGTGGAGGGGGCGAGAGGGAGGGGGAGGCCGAGGATGAGATGGAGGGATGGAGCGGAGAGGTATATGAGAGAGGGGGGTGTGAGTTGGGAGTGTGGTAATGAAATGGCAGGGGACAGACTGACATGGAGGCGATTTGTTTGTGGCCACCCCTTGCAGGATTGATGCATATGGCAATAGATAGATAGATAGATATATTTGGTTTTCCTAGCATTAATGTGAGACAGTGTAATTTTGTCCCCATTCAGTTATCTTAGATAAGTCTTGCTTAATGGAGATTGCTGTTCTGAGCTTGGAGTTAGAGATATCAGACTTTGTGAATTGGTGGTTACGTAAAGGAACTGTGAAAGGTTGAGTCATCTGCGTATGAGTGAATGGGATTATATGTGACAGGCATAGGGGGGTTTTCAAGAATTCTCCCCCAGTATCCCTGCTTGTCGTAAGAGGCGACTAAAAGGGTTGGTGGTGGGTTAGTGCCCCACCCCGTAAAAACAACTAACTAAAAATACAAACAGGAAGCCTCGGACCAGGACTGACCAAAAGTTGACGACAAAGGAATGGACAAAGGACGAGATTAAGATTGCGACCTGGAATGTGAGGGGTATGAATGATGAGGTGAAAGAGAGAGAGATTGTACAGGTGCTTGAGAGTGCGAAAGTGGATATATGTGGAATAACTGAAACTAAATGGCGAGGTGAGAGTGTGAGAGAATGGGAATATGGATGGGGTATATGCGCGGGAGTGGGTGAGAATGAGAGGGCGAAAGAGGGAGTGTGTATTGTTGTGAGCAACAGGTGGAAAGAGAATGTAAGAGAGTATGGATCAGTTGGGTCAAGGATTGTGTGGGTAAGAGTGAAAGTTGGACTACAAATGTGGGCAATTGTGTGCGCGTATGCGCCAACGCAAGATCGTGTAAGTAGAGTGAGAGAAGAGTTTTGAACAAATGTGGAAGCCTGCTTGGAAAAGTTTGAAAGGAATGAAAGAGTGTTCCTGATTGGAGATATGAATGGAAAAGTAGGGAATGTGAAGGTGGATGGAGTGGTTGGTGAGTGGGGTGTGCCTGCAGAGATGGATGAGAATGGCAGTGCTTTAGTGGACATTTGTGCTGGGAGGGGTTTGGTGGTAGTTAATACCCTCTTCAGGCACAAAATGATCCATAGGTATACATGGTGAGTGGTGAGAAGAGAGGACGGGGGAAGGAATGAACAGAAGGCAATGATTGACTATGTGTGTGTGGATGAAAGGATGAGAAGATGTATATTGGACGCAAGAGTATATAGAGGTTGGGGGAGTGGACTTTCTGACCACCACTTGGTGGTGGCCAGAATCAGAATCCAAACAAGATGGAGGAAGAGAAGAAGGGAAAGACAGGAGGAAGTATTTGCTACAAGGAGGGTAGAAAAGTTACAAGAGGATGGAATGAGGGCCGAATATAGAAGGGAAGTGGAGGAACGATTGGGTAAATATAGATTGGAGCAGATGGGGGACGTGGAGGGTGTGTGCAAGGTATTGACAGAGGAAGTCTGTGCAGCATGTGAGGTGGTGTGTGGGGTGAAGAGGAGACGAGGGGGGGTTCGGGGAACAGCGTGGTGGACTGAAGAGGTGAGAGAGGCTGTGGCACAAGGGAAGAAAGCATGTAGTGAGTGGATGAGAGACAGGGGGGGCGAAGAAGCTGAGAGGCGGACGAGAGAGTTGTGTGTAGTGAGGAGGGGAGAGGTGAGGAGATTGGTGGGAGAGAGTGAGAGGAGAGTGGATGGGGAGTTTGGAAGGAATTTGAGTGCAGAGTGGGGGGAATGTGGGAAAGTGTTCTGGAGGGAGGTAAAGAGAGCTAGACGGGGTGCCGGCGAGGGCAGTGGGGATGTGAAAGATGAAAATGGTAGATTGCTAGTGGAGGGGGGAGAGGGGGTGAACAGATGGAGAGAGCGCTTCGGTGAACTGTTGAACATAGAGAATGAAAGTGGTGCAAGTGTGGGTGGCTGGGGAGTGGCAGGGGGGGGAGGGTTGTGAGAAGAGAGGAGGAAGTCACCAGGATGGAAGTTGTGGAAGCGGTGAAGAGGGTTGAAGTGGGGTGGGCCCCAGGAGTTGATGGAGTGTGTGGTGAAATGCTGAAGCATGGGGGAGGGATGGTGGTGGAGTGGATGTGGAGGGTGTGCAGATTGGCTTGGGAGGAGGGTAGAGTCCCGGAGGGTTGGAAGTCGGGTATGATTGTTCCTCTGTGCAGGGGGGAGGGGGAAAAAGCAGTGTGTGGTAATCATAGGGGCATTTGCCTTCTCAGTGTGATAGGAAAGGTATATGGTAGGATGCTTGTTGACAGAGTTGGGGAAATTACTGAGGAATTGGTTGGAGAGGAACGGGGAGGTTTTGGGAAGGGCAGAGGTTGTGTAGACCAGATATTCATTCTTGGATCCGTGGTGGAAGAGTTTCTAGAGAGGGGCAAGAAGTTGTGTGCAGCCTTCGTGGATCTGGAGAGAGCGTGTGACGGGGTGGATGGGCAGGGTTTGTGGAGGGTGTTGGGGGTATGTGGAGTGGATGGGAAGTTGTTGAGGGCAGTGAAGAGTATGTGTGGGGGTGCTGAGGCTGCGGTGCATGTGGGTGGCGGGCTGAGTGAGTCTTTCCATTTGGAGGTTGGAGTGAAACAAGGATGTGTCATGTCTCCATGGTTGTTCAGTCTGTATATGGATGGGGTTATAAAAGAGATACAAGGTCGGGCAGTGGATGTTGGAGCGGCCCTAGTGAGAGAGGGCAGTGTTTGGAAACTCCCTGTACTGTTGTTTGCAGATGATACTGTGTTGTTGAGTGAAGACGAAGGGGAGCTGCAAGGCTTGGTAGATGAGTTTGGGAGAGTGTGTAAGAAACGGAATCTAAAGGTGAATGT